>JAAGNO010019354.1:15317-28137 GCA_033439905.1 Ceryle rudis
TTCTCCCTTCCTTTCATCTCTACCCTTGTCGTCTTTTTCTTTTCTTCCTTTGGTCTTTTTTGTGGCTTTTTTTTTTTCCTTTTTTTTTTTTTTTTTTCTTTTTTTTTGGTATAAAAGTAACTAACAAGTAGAAAGGATATGGTTAAATCCACGTGACCTCTGGTATTGGCTGTACTTATGCCAAGATGAATGAGGCTTGTTTGTTTTTTCATTAATGTGTTTCTCCACATGCAGGCTGCACCTTCTTTAGATCTTTTTCTGTGGTCTCTTTTTACCCCAGATTTCCAAAGAAATGAGGCTCCATCCATTTTAATCTGTCCTCAACACTTTTTCAAATGCAAGGCTGACTTCAGCTCTGTGTTGGTTTGGGGTACGGGTCTAAAATTCAGGTTTCTCAAAAAGAGATGACTTAGGTAGATGGGAGTGAGAGAGACTGTTTACTCTTCTCCTACCCCCTGCTTGCTCTTGGAGAAAGCCTATTAAACCTCCTCTTTACTGGGCATTGGGAAGAAGTGTGCCCAAGATGAAGTCTTTAGGCTTACCTCTGCTTGCAGTGCTGTTGGCAAGGTAGAGACAGAGAGGTCACAGTTGTTACCTGACAGTGGAGAAAAAAAAGAGAAGAACAAAACTCTGTCTTAAGCTCCAGTGGAGTAATTTATTATTTCCACACACCCCCTACCCTTGAACAAACCTGAGGTGCCATCTCTTAAAGTCAGGGGGTTCCCCTCCAGTGCAGGCGGCAGCTGGAGGATGCTTTCTTCCAGTGCTCTTCTCTCTGTTGGAATTGAAGGTGGGAGGTTTGTATATACTCAGCAAAGTGTATTGCAAGTCTTTGTCTAGACAAGGCTGCTGCCCTTGCCACATGCTAAGTCCGTATAGTTAAAGCCTCAGGTACTTAGCGTGTGCTAACCTCGGGTGCTAAATCCAGGGCTAGACAAGCCCCCTGATGAGGTGGTGGACAAAGTGGGGATTTCTTTGCATTAGTCTTTGCTGCAACCTCAGCTGGTGCCCGAATGCAAACCTGTTAATAAACAGTCCTAAATGCTTGATGCTTTTTTCTCTTGTCAGCTCCTGTCTGAATGGGGGCTTTTTCATGATACATGCTTGTTTGCTCATGTTTCTCTTTTAAGGAAAGCAGTTAAACTAGGCAATAACCACTAGTAATTCAGTGCTCTGTTAAGCATGTAATAAACCAAGCCCCAGATCCTTTGGTCTCAAGCCATTAGAGACTGCTGCCCTTTGTTTCTCTCTTTGGTGGGAGGAGGGGAGAAATGGGGCACAAACATCTTGTTTGGTGTGGGAAGAACAAAGGGGTGGCCAGACAGGGGAGAGCTGCAATGGTGTGGTGTTCCCCGGACATGCATCACCATCCTTCCCAAACAGTGCAGGATCAAATCCCAGCCTTTGCTCTTTGCTCGTGATGCCAAACCCTTGTGGAGTCTGCTGCAGATTTGGTTAAAAAAGGGATTGCTGCATTTTGTGCATTTGATGCTGGACAACGTGCTGGGTCTCAGCTCATCCTCCTGAGTAAAACGGACACCTCTCATTGACTACAAAGCTTGCTATTGTTTTCTGGCTTCTGTTTGATCCAGGTGCAGCCCAGCTGTGGGATAGGCAGTAGTTGATTCATTTCCACACTGTTTGCATCCATTGCTGAGGTACAGTCTTCTACTGAGTTACCAAGTGGACTTTGTAGGGATTTTTCTGTTTTGTTTGGGATTATTTTGTTGTTGTTGTTATTGTTTTTTTTTAACAAAGTTACTTAATGCAAGTGTTGGTGCAGAGTGGAAACAAAGCAAAAGCATTAACCAGCGTGTGGAGAAATGTTTAGGCCAGATACCATAGGGTTACGGGAAACTCTTCATGTGAAAACAAAATCAAAGTACAGCCTTACCTCCGAATTGCCCCTTTAAGCCTCCAGCCTAGCCTCTGCAAATTAGTTTGCTCTTTTACAAAATGAATGGTTTCACGCTATTTCTCTGCATGATTTTGTGAAATGCGTTTCAAGACAGGAGCTTACACGTACGCAGAACGTGTTTTAGCAAAACATTTCACTTCGGTCTTCAGACTTCTGAAAATGAACTTCATCATGACTTTTGGAAGTGTGGGTTTGAGCAAAAGTTCTCGGGCATTTCCGTGCTGATAGTGATGCAGCTGTTAAATTAAGGAATCTCTTTTTAAACTGGAGGTGGCTGTTAATTATATTCAGGAGTGGAAAATGCAGGATTGAGCTGGAAAACCTGTAGTTTAGCTGATTCTTTATTTTGAGGTTGGGTGTGGCAGGTAAAAACCACCTTCTGTCAGAAAGATGGAAGGAGAAGGTCCAGTTTAAATTTTAATATGACGAATTTTTAACAACCTTTTCTAAAATTTTATCCTTTTGCATTGTATTTTACCAGCTCGGCCATCTGGGAGAGCACAGTCTCTCCCTTCCACCCCACTTCGGCTGCTTGGTCGCAATGCCTCTGGCTTTTCAAAATTTGATGTAGCTTTCAGATGCCCAGTGCAATTCACTGTAGGATGTTTAATATACATGAATTTTGTCTCCCAGTCCTTTAGGTATAAGGAGGTGCCCAGTGTCTCTGTAAACGCCAAATGGCAACATGCAAGACTATAAATGTTAGGCAACTGGTAGTGGGGGAGTGGGGAAGTTGAGGGAGGAGAGCAGGTTGTCCCTGTGGGTCTAGCTTCAGCTTGCTGGCTTGCAGCTTCCCTGTGGACCATCACCACAGCCCGTCTCTGGTTCTGTGGGTTAGCCTGTGTGGTCATCCCCCTGAGACTGTGTGGGCATCACAGCCTTTTAAAATGGCTCACTGAATTAGTTGGGATGATAATAGCATTTGGTGGGGGAAGCTTTAAATGGGAAGTGACTGCCCTTGGAGCCTGGAGCTTTGTCACTGCTTTTTGTGCTGGTTGTGCTTCTCCTCCCCAAATGTGGCTGGGGCCATCCACTCCCTCCTGCTCAGGGATGATGATCTCCCCTGGGGAGTCGGCTGCTCCACTGCTTTGATTTGGACCGTGCTGCCCAGGAATTGCTTTTCCTACCCTCCCCAGGAGCAGAGTGGGTGGGAGAGCTGCAGGACACGCCAAGCTTATTGTACTCCCAGTTTCCCAGCCTGCCAGGTTTATCAGATGAAGTAAAATTAGTTATCTATTTAGATTTTTCTCACATTGTGGATGAATTGAGGCATGTATAAGGGTGTCTGTGGCCTTGTGCCATATTGTGAACAGCAGGGGATGAAGAAGCTGGCATACATCTCCTCTCCAGCACTATGCACTCTGGTTATTGCAGTATCCTTATTCAGTCTTTCAGGTGCTGGAAAATAAGGCAGCGGTCCCTCTGGTAGTGGCAGGTGATAAATTATAAAGAACCAAATCTCTCCTACTCTGTATCTGCAATTTTGAATGTACTCACAAAGCCTTTTTTTCCAGGAAAACCATGATCACATCTATCGCTCAAGCTGTTTTCAAAGAGTCCCTCCTTCCCCCTCGACGTGCTTGATCTGCAAGGAGGTGACAGTTGTGGGAGGACTGAGCCAAGTCTGTTTTTTAGGTATTAGGCAGTACTTAGCAGAGTTTCTGTTGTGACCACCATCTGGACAGAGATTGATTTTCTGAGGAGCCGTGTTCGTTCCAGGGCAAAACCATTTGGATGTAGTGTGTACGGTAGTAGCAAGCTGAAAAGCAGTAAGGGAAGGTATAGACTGCTGTAGTCTTTAGGACAGTGTGTTTGTTGAAGATTCAACAGGACAAAAAAATAACCATGTAGTCTGGGCAAAGGGGCAGTTCTGTTTCTTAGAGGGATACGTGCTGACCTCTGTAATGCATTGGGTAGGGAAAAGGCTCTGATCATTGTTAATTGCTCCTATATATGGCATATTCAGTACCGTTACAGCTGCCCAAGTGCTGGGGAATCGCTCACTTCCCTCCATGGATTTGGAGACATCCCATGCAGGAATTGCTGAAAGCAGGTTGTATTCTTGGGAGCAGTTTAAATTGCGGCACATTTCCATCTTGACCCCTTGAAGTGTTCAGATTGCTGGAACAAACTCAGGAGAGAGATGCACTTGCCCTCGGACATGGATCTTGTTTGTCCCGCTCTGTTGAATTTAACGTGTTGTGTTTCATGCTCTCCATGCTGGGATTGATTGAAGATTAGAGCTGGGGGGGGGAGGGAGGACAAGGGACACACATCCTGCTCTGGGGGCATTGCGCTGCTGGAGCTTCACATGTAGGCACCAGAAGGATTAAAGGGTGTACTTTGAAAAGAAGTGCGCTTCATCTCACTGATAAGCGGCACTGAACAGGCGGAGGGTGAGGAGGTTAATGCCCCTTTTACCCAGGGTCTGTTTAAAGAAAGGCAGTCATTTAGCTAAAATATACATCCACAGTTCATTTCTGTTTAAACTGAAATTACTGAGCAAAGAAAGGCATCCTGGGAGCAGATTAAGCCACATGCGAGGAAGGGAGCACATTTCTCTCAAGCTCAGTTGACAGCGGCACGCTTAAGGGTTTTCTTGTCTTAAATATTTGATAAATCTGTAGTAGGCTTGAATTCTGCTTGGTTTTAATTACTTTTGCTTTTTTAAAGCCTGCAGGATTCTGACATTTTTCTTCATCTTTCCTGTTTTCTGCCTCCCCCACCCCCATGATGATCCTGTTTGATTGTGGAATGAGCACTTGGGTGTAATTGGCCCTGGTGCTGGGCAGAGCGATCCCTGCGGAGCTGGCCATAGGGCAACGTTTCCAACTCTGGGAGGTCCGGAAAGCTCTGGTCCCAAAATTTGTTACTTTAGAAATATTTGATTAACTTTATTGTATTAGCATGAGGTTGGTTTTATTGCTGCTTCCTATACTTTATTAAAAATCTATTATTAAAAGTGCAAGCATGTGGATGTGCTTCTAATGGACCATTTCTTTTGCTGCTATTGGCAGCAGTTTGCTATAGTGTCCTTAACAGCCAGTGTTTCTGAGGGGTGGTGGGCTGAGGAGAGAGGAGCAGTAGGGAGGCATTTGCTCCTCCTATCTTCTTTGAAATATATATATATACTTAATTTCGATTTTAATTTTTATTTTATTATTGATCAGACAATTTTTAGAGTTTGTTATTTGTGTTGGGAGAGAGGCAGATTCTCTCTGTGCATTTTAAAGCAGTGTTCTGGATCTTCTTCTCCTCTTGAGTGATGTTTGGAGGCTATTTGCCCATCTGTGGACCGTTAGCATGTAAGTGCCACTAGCTGCTGTGCGTTTACTTTCCCCAGATTGCAGCTTACCCAAGGCCGGACTTTTCACCTGCTCCCTACTTTGCATTTCCAGCGTTGTGATAAACTCGCCTTGCTCAGGAGCCATGGGCCTAGGAGATTTCTGCTGAGCAGATGCACCCACATTATCTCCCCGTGTGATTTACATCAGGCAGTGTGGTGGTGTTCTCAAAAGACTCAGTGGAGAGGGAGGTCAAGGGGTAAAAGAACCTTAGCCATAAGCAGTTCCTTGTAGCTTTTTCAGACAGTTTATTCTTGCTGATGCTTTATCACTCACATGCTTTGGGCCGACAGACTCTGGACTGCAGAAGGTAAGAAAAAAAAAGAAACTTGTCCTAGGGACACATGGGTTGGCTTCTTCACAACGCAGGTATAATTTCCTAGCAAGAGCACCATTTTTTTAAGAGAAAAGCACTGATCCCATTGGAGCAATTGTGATGTTTTGTTGTGAGGAATCAACACCTTCCTGTGCAAACACTCAGCTAGGGGTGCAGGCTGGTGGTAAGTTGACGGTCTTCCCCGTTCTCCTTGCTTTGGCAAGGTCTGCAGCTGTTTGTCTCTTGAGAGACCATTTCCAGAGCTGTTTTCTGTGATTTTAGTTCTTTTTTTTTTCCTCTCCCCTGATGGTGTCGTCTTGGTCTCTGACTTCTGCTTTGTCCATCCTTCAGAATATTCAATACTTGGGAATCGATCTTTATTCAGTCTGTTTTCCATAGAGTTGTAGATATATAAGAAATGTTGGAGACAGCTCAACCAGCCATGTCCCTCTTAACTCCTGCCTCAGGCAGAGACCTCTAGGTATTGGGCAGAACCTCATTTCTCAGGAGTCATCAGGGGGGTTATGTATGGTTGGGTAGAGGATGTGTTTGCTGTGTGGAAAACACTGGTGAAACTCATACTGAAGGACTCTGGCTCATCTTGTTCCTTACTCCAAGACCAGATGTGTTTTAAGAGGAGTCTGCTACTATGGACAACCATGGTAAAGGTGTTCCTAGCGTGGATACAGGTCAGAGGGACATGGTCATGTAGCTGATTAGCATTAATCTGTGTCAGGCTTGTGTCAGCCGTGGGTGACCCTCTGACTGACTGCAAGTTTGAAAGCTTTTAAGTTCAGGTGTGAAAGCCCAGTGGTGCCATCTTCCTGTTACCTGCCTCTGCTCGTTGGTCCCTTGGCATTGCCTAATGCTGATTCAACTCCTGTCAATTTATCTCTGTTACACAAGTCATCTGCTGACAAAGGAAAGATCTGGGTCACTGCTCTTAAAATAGATTCAGCATTAGGCAGATTGCTCAAGCAAGCTCTCCTTTCCTCTGAGAAGGCAATGTCAACCCAACCTCATAGGGATACCCCTAACAAGCACAGCATCCTTCTGCAGAGGCCTTGTCAAGTTAACAGCGCTTGCCTAATACGCTTTTAAAATGCAGTGTCCAGCTGTTTGCACAATGTTTGGCTTGTGCCTGAGGGAGTAAGGTTTGTTTTTCTTTATGTTAATGCAGATGGATACATCAATATGAAGTGGGGTTTTTTTGTTGTTGTGTGTGGGTGTTTGTTTTGGTTTGTGTTTTTTTTTGGTTTGGTTGCTTGTTTGTTTGGGGTTTTTTTTTAATTTTTTTATTGAGATGGTCTTTGCAAATATCTCCTTGTGCTTTGTTGTGCCTGGAAGTGTAATTGGCACGTTTAACTTTCATCTGTGAGAGCCGTGATAAACGACGTGTACGAGCTGATTGTTGTCCTTGCTTATAGGCAGAGTTTAGTAGTGCCAATTTCATCTTGATAATAGTCATCCAGTAACCACTTGGAACACACCGTGCCAAGCCCACACCTGGGTGCACAATTGGTTAAGGCTGAATTAGTCACAAAATCCATTTTTAAGGTCACAGATGAGCCTCTGTGAACTCTGATCCTGAGTTTATAGGACTTGCTGCATCATGTGCCCTTCTGGAATAGTCTCGCAGACTTCCTGGGTCTGGGCTGCGAAATGTGCTCTCTGGCGATTTCTTCTGCTTCTCCAGGGGATTTCTGCTACTGTGAAGAGAGTAATGTCACTGGGAGTGGGGCTGGGAAACATATTGATTGAAAAAGGGGAACAGGAAGGTAGGATGTTGGTTCTTGCTGATGGGAGTCCACCTCTTTGTATGTACTGACTTTACTGGGCGTGTGGAGAGCATGGTAGCCAGTGATTTGATACACTGGGAGGTCCACGTGGAGTTTCCAGTTTTGAGGCAAATGGAGTGAAATATGATCTGGTGTCCCATGAAATGGTTCCCTGCATGACCTCATGCCAGCTTGGGTTGGCAGTAGCAGAAAAGTCCCTCTAGTAATGGGAGAGGTGGCAGTTATCTTCTGTAGCATAATTAGTAGAAATGGTATGTTTTTATGGAGGGATAGTTGGGCAGCATGAGCCCTCCTAATTCTTTCCCCACCCTTTTCCTAATGTTATGTTCATAATACCTGCTTTCTTTCTGGGTTATAACCCAAGTAGACTCTAGAGAAAGTTGCGGACAGTGCCTTATTATTATGTGAAACTATCAGCACAAATTCTGCATCATCTGCACCCCCACCAAGGGAGCAGATACCTGAAAGATGTATCTAACAAAACGAGGCTGTTGCTCAGAGACCCACATATGCAGGCGAGTGAAATGCTGGTGAGAGATCTGTGCAACAGGGTTGTAACTGGAATTTAAGCCCTACCTTTGGGCAATAGAAACTCATTCTCTGTGTGAGGGCTCTGCAGCCCCGAAAGCAGCAACACAAGCACTCACAAAATAAGGGGAGTGCTGGTGGTGCTTCTGTAGTGCCCTGGCAAGAACACTTGGCTATCTGAGAACTGGGACTCGAGCGCTTCCTCTGGGATGTGATCCGTTATCTCCTCCCCCCTGAAGGCAACTCCAGTTGCTGTGCTATAGGGAAGTCTTGGTAGAATTGATCCTGCTCTCTTACTGGGATTTTAATACTTGGCATTAATAAATGTTTTCTTGGTTCAGGAAGGAGGTGATATGATGCATAGAGCTTTGTGTGATAGGTCATCACATACAGTGTTTCCTGAGAAAGACCAGATCTGCACAGCTAAGAATACCGACATAGTGTTTGGGTGAAAGAGGGGATGAAGGTTGGTTGTTAATGGTAGCTCTTCTACCTAGAAGAGGGGAGACAGGGGTACTAGTACCTGCTTCAGTTCCCAACTCCCAACTGTGTAGTTTTGGGGGGAGAAAGAGTGCCTCAGACCTGGCTTGTGAGAGGAGAGGGCAGGCTGAACTGAGGAGCTGCTGTTCATAGGCACACGTTTTACTTCTGGTGAGGTACTGAGGGAGTTGAATACTGTAGCTACTGTGCTCAATGAGAACAGCAAGCTCCCTCCTTTATCAGGCCAGTATATCCCTAGTGGTTTCTAAGTCCAAACCATCTCTTGCCTATCAGCTAATAAACTGTTTCACAGACTAGAGGAAAAATCAAGGAACACTGTGGTAACTATTAATAAAGTTTCTTTACTTTCCCGTGAAGAAGTGTTGCTTTGTTTCTTTTTTTTTTTTCCTTGTTGATAAGAAGGCAGGAGTGCCAGGCAGTGACTTTATACTGCCTTTGCCATGGGAGATTGCTGCTTTGGAAATTAACTCCTTTACCTTGTTGTGCTACCATTGAGGTTAGTCCTGACCCAGCATTTGCCTTTTCATCTTGGCTTCTTCCCACTCCCAGATCACAAGTCTGATCAACTTAAACAGAAATTAAAAATGCTAAATTAGGAGAAGGATTTTTTTTAACAGTTTTCATAAGGAGGCTGGTGCTCACCCTGGCTTAGCCTTCATTGGTGATGCGCTAGGTCTGGAAAACTGTTAGTTGCTTTTTGCCCCAAATTATTAAGTCAGGAAGGTGGACTGAAAGAGGACCAAAAATTGTTTCAGGTTATTGTCACTCTCTTTATTTCAGCTGTTCTGAAATTTTGCTGTACTGAGCCCATCACTAAACCAGAGTGACCTTCAGCTGCTTGCTGAACCTTGACTTTATGCTTGAACATTTGGTTAAGAAAGGTTGAGGGTTTGGACAGAGCAAGGTTTGCTGGCACGTGGGTGTAATTACAATATCAGACGTGAAAGTCATTCACGTGACAATATCAAAGTACTGCAATGCACCGAGTAGGGTTTTTCAGCAGTGTGGTGCTTGCTTGCTGTACACTTCAGTTGCTGTATCTTTAGAAAACAGTTATCTCTGTTCAGCGTTCCTTTTACAGAATTACAGTAAATAAGGTTCGAAACTGTTTTGGTTTAAATCTGGGAGTAAAATAAAATATTCACATAGGCTAGTAAGTAGCAAAAAGCAAATAAAAGTTTACTAGAATGGTATGTCCTGATTTGAGCTGCAACAGAAGTAATTCTGTTCAGTGATTTTATTTTTCAGCATTGTTGCTTGTGCCTTGCTTTTAGCTATTCTTTCTTTTTTTTTTTTTTCTGGAAATGTTAAGCAAAATTTTCACCAGGTTTTGAACAGTGAAATCATGTGAAGTGCTAATTTTGACTCAAACTTTGTCTCTCTGTAAAAGGTAAGACACCAAAAGAAAGACAAAAAGAATAGAAAGGTGGACATAATGCAAAGATGTTGCATTATTATGTTGAGTTAAAGCCTGGTGTGGAATATTCCTATTTAAGTGTTTCATGCAACTTCTGACTAAGAGCTCTCACCGCCAACGTTGTTGCTTGGTCTCCTCTGTGTCGTTACCATGAATTTTTCAGTCTATGAGAGAACTGTGTGTGTACTGCACATCAGAATAATATAAATCATGCATGTTAACATACTAAAGAGATAACGCCAACTGCTCTGGCAGGCTTCCAGCTTCTTTAAAATCACGATTTTTAAATTGATGCCCTTCCCTTGATATATGGAGCTGTGGCAGCTGTCCTTTGGACATACGTGTATTTGTATTCATTTTTATTTTCTGTATCAATCTGTAGCTTTGTGCAAGGCTTGATCAGGTTGATAAAAGCCAAAAAAGGACCCTGCCTAATACAGCTTACAGCAAAAGTGGCACAGTAAGTTCCTCCTGCATGAACAGCAGTCCCCTGATGTATCAAGGAGACCTGATTATACAACAGGACTAATCAGCTCTGGATGCTGCTGTGAATTATGGGTTGGCTTAAGTGCTGCGATACACATTTCTGTCTTAAATTGATGGCAGAAGCAAAACAGAAAACCAGAACCGAAAGCCCAAATGTCAACAAGGCTTATCTTTCTCTTATCAGGGTTAGAGGAGAGGTTTCTTAATGTAATTATAACCTGTCTCTTTTATCCAGGCTAGCAGGAATAAACCAGGTTATATTGGAACTTTACTGCGTGTTACACAACCGTGGTTATTTAAATGTGTCTATTTTTGTAATATGCACCGTGCCTTAATGGGGGTAGTGGATAAAGAGTGTTGACCCACGGAAGCATAGCTGAATACGGAGGTATGATGTTTATGGAAGTTACGGTGAAATTTGGCAATTTTCCGATGTGTTTTGCACTTAGGCAGGAAGGTGGAAAAAGAATAAATGATGGGGAAAAAAAAAATCCGATCTGCCTGGTGTATCTGTGTGCCTTTTCATTCTGTGAAGAGCCAATGAATTATTTCTCCCTCCCTTCATTTGACTGTTTTCCATTTTTATTTTGCTAAATACAATACAGTAATTTTGGCATCTTATCCACAGAGCTCCTTCACTTTTGAATTTCAGGCACCTGCAATTAATGTCTAAGGCATACCGATTTACTGGGGCATGGCTGCATTTATGGTTGAGAGAGGAATAGACACTTCCAGGTGATTCACCTGACCTGTCTTGGACCCTGGTCAAAAGGTGACTAGCTGGAACTAGCGGTTGGATGCCCTGAATTGGGACAGATATGTTCCCTCCCTCCACCTCCACAATTTCCCCAGCTCAGATCACTTTGTGAAGAGGATGAGGAAGGAGACTTTGGTTTACTCATGGTAATTCCCAAACCAAGCCCACAGCGGTTAGGTGAGTTCGGAGGGGAACTGTGCATTGCAGGTGGTGGTTCAGACCAAGTGGCTTTTGGAAACAGGGTAGAATACTGGCTCTGGAGTACTCGGCTGTTTTGTAGATATGCAAATCTGCTTCTTCCCGATTTGGCTGGCAGAGCTGGGAGTCTGTGTCTCCTCATGATAAGATTGTTTGTTTGTTTATCTATATGGAGTTCTCAACATTAGAAATTCTGAGTATAATTATAATAATAGATGGCATGGTTATTTCGCAAACAGCGTGCCCTCTGCTGTGATCAGCTATTGCATTCAAGAGCCTACACGCCTGTCCACAGCTTCCCGCCCTCCATCTTTGTATTCCAATTGTTTCAGCTTTCCCTTCCTTGAAAACAGCAGATGGTTTCAAATGTTTAAAAAAAGAAAAAAAAAAAAAAAAAAGGAGAAAAGAAAGGAACACTAAGAACATGATCTAGTAAGGAGGAACCTATTGATGCATTTGTAAGGAGAAGCCTCTTGCCTTATTTTCATGCAGGATGGGAGTAGCGAGTGCTGCTGTGATGGGCTAGGTGCATCTGTGGAGGAAAGCTGACACCTTGCAAATCATCACAGCCTAAGCAAGCTTAGAAGAGGGGTGGGGTGCATGGAATAATTCAGTCTGTGAGGGTTTTATTGTACAATGAGGTTGGCTTCTCTTGGGTTTGCGTGTAGTTTTTCTTCAAGGGTTTTACCCTCGCAGCATTCAAGTCACCCAGGGGCCACTGCCACTCTTATGCTCCTCTTTGGAGGGGAGTCTCAAAATTTCAACCCTGCAATTTAAACGCGGCTGTTTCAGACATTTCTTTCGGCAGAAGCATCATCTGGCAGAGCTCGGCCCTTCCCCTCAGCCAGGCTAGGACAGCCCTGGCAGCAAATTGAGTCGCGGTCCCTGTTGAACTGTGTGGAGCAGCAGCAGCTGGAGCACTGGGAGGGAGGAGGGATGCTGGGCTTGGCCCTGCTGTCGAAACGAGCACTTGGGAAACTGTGTCTGGAGATGGACAATTTGCCAAAGCTGTTTTTAGAGCCTTTTAATGCCGGATCAGAAGTGCTGAGTCCTCGTGGTACAAACTCTTGCTGGTTCAGATCTGTTTGTGTGGTTGTTTTTGTTTTGTTTTGATTTGTTTTGTTTTTAAATGGGTTATCTTCCTGCTGATGGGGCTTTGGGCTGTTTTGGGTATCCCTCTTCTCCCACAGCGACTGAAAAGCTGTCAGGGGGTATGAGCTCTGGCTAATGCAAGAGAAATGTGACCAGCTGGCCAGCGGCTTCTTGCCAGTGTGGGGAGGCAGCAGGCTTTTCTTCCCCTGTGCAGGGAAAGGTACAGTCCCCACAGTCCCCAGCTGGCATGGGCACACTGGGACTGCCTCTGGCACGTGGTGCTTGCCCTGGCCTGGGGATGGCCACGATGATGTGTACCCATCCAAAAAAGTGCGCTTTTTTTTTTTTTTTTTTTTTTTTTTTTTTTTTTTTTTTCTTCCTTGCAGTTTTTTTTGTGGGTGGTGCGGGGCGTGGTGGGGGGCCTTGCGAAAGCGTCTTTCTTTGTGTCTGGTCGCCGGGGCGGC
>JAAGNO010019356.1:826-22070 GCA_033439905.1 Ceryle rudis
CAAAAATTTCCTAGGCCTGCAACTTTCCGCTCCCGGTTAAAAATCTTGTTCAAGGGCTTGGGTTTGTGGGGTTCTCGCTTCAGCTCCTTTTTTTTTTTTTTTTTTTTTTTTAAATAATTACATTTACTCATAAAAATATATTTCTCTCAGCATCATCTTGAGATGAACTTTGAAAATACATGCAAAAGTGTATTTTACTAATGTAAAGACATTAGGAAAAAGGTCTTTAATATGAGGGCGATAGATCACTGGAATAGGTTGCCCAGAGAGGTGGTGGAGGCCCCATCCCTTGAGACATTCAAGGCCAGGCTTGATGAGGCTCATTAGCAACCTGACCTAGGTAGAGATATCCCTGTTTATTGCAGGGGGGTTGGACCAGATGACCTTTAGAGGTCCCTTCCAACCCAATACTTTCTATGATTCTATAAGAAGACAAATGTGAGATATGGAGGAAGAGGGGAAGAAACCTGCTGGACTGAGATGTTTAAATCTTATAAGCATTTATGTTAGTTTGTAGGAATTTATAGCAACTGCAAGACATTCGTATCTCAGGACCATGCCTGCCCTGGATAAAGAAGAGATTGTGCAGTTAGGGCCATGAGGTTTGAAACTTGTCAACGCAACCGGGGGGAGCTGAAGTGTCCTTTCCAGTAAGCCTGTACTTGGCTCCCTTGAATAACAGACTCCTTTACAGAAGCAGCAAGTAAGCCAGCAATATTCTTGTATTTGAAGAAGGAAGCTACCTTCTAAAACATGCACCATTATAATTTTCCGAAGGCTGTATTTGCCAAGACACGCTTGGTAGGTTTCATTTTAAAATGCATTTAGGAGTTACTCTGCATAAAGCACAGCCACAGTGAAGTGAAAGGCAATTTCTATTCTTAATTTAATAAAAGCAAAGGCTTTTATTACTTACAGCCCCCTGCACCACTGCAATTTAAGTCGTAAGTCCCTATTTGATATTTCTAATTGGACTTTTATCTTTTGCTTTACATAGGGAGAAAAGAGCCCCAAAGAAGTTAAAGGATGATTCGTTGGGTTTTGTTTTTATAAATACAGAATCTTTCCACCAGTACATGACAACTTACTGAATCCAAAGCTTTTTGCAGATGCCTGTCAGTTAACAGAAAATAAAAATAAAACCACAATAACCACATGCACAGCTTTTTATCAGTTCTTAAAAACACCACAGAATTGCTAAAGCAAGAAAAAGCAAGAACAGTTAAAAAAAGAAAAGGAGTCCAAGCCAAAACCACACATACATGCACAACCATGCCACTCGGAGTCAGTCAGCACACAGTCCACAGCTCAATATAGCCCCTGGCCCAGCAGTCAAGGATTAATGAGAAGAGAGACAAGAAACTTCAAACCCCAATTTTCTGATTCCCAGGGAAATGTTTCTCTTTCAGGTGGATGCCTGCGCGCTACCCCTCCCACCCAGCACCTTTCGCAGCACCATGCTATTTGTGGTGGGACAGACCTTCCTTGGTGCAAAGACTCCAAAACATACCAGTTTCATTCGGAGCAGAACAGAAACTGCTACATGTAAGTTCTGTAGGAAAGTGTCTTGCCTCAGTTTGAGTTATAATGCCAAATTTCACCAAAGACGTATGGGAGCACCAGAGGCTTCTTTGCTTCCTTTTCTCATGACGGACATATGAATAAGCCAGTAGAAGAATGTTTGTGGCTATTTCTCCTCTCCAACAGTTAAGATTTACTTTCAGGCCTGATAAATTTAAGCTTCTCAGTGTTTTCTCTCACAGAAGTCATATGAGGTAAATGATTCCTTTCGGGTAACATTAATACTCGTACGAATCATTAATACCGTAATCTTTGGGAAATATGCCAGAATGCTAAAAGCAGGACTGGAAGAAAACTCTCACCACAAAACCTACCATATTTATTTTTATTGTACCAATATAATTTACAGGGCTCATAACTGCTGGAAGCACTTTAGTTTCCCACATTGAAAGACACTGCCAGCAAGAGCAGAGACATAGACCCAGGGGCACATGACGCAGAGCCAGGCTGATGGCACACTACCATAGAGCCCTCCTAATCCTCACACTGTTTTAATACTGATCCAGACATCTTTTACATAGCAGAAAAAATGATGCACAGGACTGAATGGATTCTGCTTCTCTGGCTTCTCTTTGTACTGCTCTGTAGGACTGAGGGTGGTAGGTTATAAAAATGTATTTTTGAAAACTGCAGCATTCTCAGAATATTATCTTACTTGCAATGTTTTCTTCATCACTGTTCTGCAGAAACCTGATCTAATGAAGTTGTGTGACGAGTGTGATGAGACACTTTGAAGAGCAGTATTTTCCTTACTCACTAGCAACAGAAAATTGAAGATTTTAAAGGATATTCCCTCATGATGTTTAAAAAAAAACCCAAATCACCAAACATTTACATGTAGGTGTCTACTCCCCAATTACTACCAATGCAGAGCTCGTCAACACAGTTCACAGAACAAGAAACTAGGCAGCTGACCTAAGAAATGGGTATACTGTATGTAGGGTCAGCATAACAGCTCCCTGGGCTCTGTCATCAATAACTGCAGCTTGAGACACCTACATATACATGCATTAAATCTGTCTTCATCTGCCAACGGGTATCTTTTCCCCAGAGCTTTAATTAAATTGTCTTTGTTGAGTTAATATGAAATCTTCTCTTAAGCAATTAATGAGTGAAAGCACAGCTTACTTTATTTGAAGCTCCTTTTAAGAAATTAAAACTGGAGTTACCTGGCAGAAAAAAGATGACACTTCTTGAAGGACAGTCCTATTGGCAAAACAGTTTTTACAGGATGGATTTCAGATTTGCTCATATAGTTGGAGTCCAAGTAAAATGGTACCCTATTTAAGTTTGAAAGTCACAGCCACAGCTACCCAGCTTCCTTAGTCTCAGATATTTCAAGAAAATGCTATCTAGTCTATTCTGCGATCCCATTTTCCTACTGCATAGAACTGAACAAATTGTCCCATTTAGGCTGTTATTACTGTTGCTGATCTACATCTGCATGTGGTAGACAGCCATATATCACGGATAGCGCACACAGAGCTCTCTTTGCTAATACAGAGCTTCTGCAACATCTTGAATTCTTATTCCAGTAATTATGTCATGAGTCAAGTTTAAAGAACCAAGGAGCTTTGCTGGTTTCCACTGAGAAGTCAATTTTATTCCACAAACACTCTTCCTGGAAAATATTTAAGTACTGTGGTAGGAAAAAAAAAAAAAAACCACCACCAAACAACAACAGCAACAACCAAAAAAACCCAAACACGCATCCCATGGGATTTGAGTATAACTGTTACTTTTAACATAAGGAAAAAATTAGTGACTATTCTACCCTATACATGCTATAGGACAGCTTAGCCCAATCCAGTATGCACTTTAACATGCTTGGCATTCATATGACCAGGCTTTCAGTTTAAATATACTTGAGTTTCTGGGATTCATCTTTGACATGCCAGCAGTACTGGGCCAGCACTCAAGCCTAAAGCCTGTTTCCAGTGAGCCCCATGAACAAAAAGCAATAGCTGTGATTCCAAGCCCAGAGCTGTAACACCTTGCACCCATGGCCTATGTTTCCCATGTCTCAGAATCCAGACTTACATTAACAACTCTTTCACAACTGTATTGGTATGGTAAGCTCTATGCTGTGAATAAAGCCCAGCGTGTTTAAAAAATGAAAGTACGTTCAAGAGCTCTGCAGCACGTTCACATTTTCAGAGATATAAACATGTTCTGGAGTTTATTTCAGATTTTGTGCACCAGAAATATTTGGAAAAAATTTTAAATTCACCATTCAGGTTTTTCCACTGCAGGTGAATCTCCACCACCTTCCCCAACACAAGATACACATCTTCAGCATTTATACAGTAAGCCTAAGCTAAAACTCAGTTATTCTCTGGTTAGGTAGAACTGTATATACGTAGAGCCAGAGGACAAGACACCGTACCAATGTTTCAGAGCTGAAAGATATATCAAGTATTTTCTAGGTTTTATTTCCCAAATATATCTATCAAAGCAATTAACTGACCCCTCAGGAAGTTCTCAGAGGCAGATTAAACTGTTTGGCTAGAAGGCAAGGGCAAGACCACATTTCATAGTTGCTTTCAGAAGTCTTACAAACAGATTTAAAAAAAAAAAAAGATATATTTTAAGGTAAAGAATAAATAAAGAATTAGGTCACTCCCTTTGTGTATTGTTAAAAGGAAAATACAGCTGACATTTTTTCCATGCCTTCCACCAGAAAGCCCTTTCCCCAGTGTTTACATAAATAGTAAGATGACAGTGGTTTCCTCAGATAACATCTCTATCATTAATCATTAGAAAAGTAGGTAAAAAGGTCAAGTTTTATATAATTAAGAACTGCAGTCCATTTCAATTTTACAAGTATGTATTTAACTTTCTGGACAAAAGGAAAACCTGTGCCTTGATAGATTTTTTATACCAGACTGAAGATTCAATGTCTTCCCAGAAAAGAAGCTGGATTCTTCCTAAGAATAGAACCAACATAATTTCTAGTTCAGTTCTCTTCTGTTTTTATTACTATTGATGGGAAAGACTACAACTCTGTCACAACCTACAAGACTGCAATTTTGTCACAAATTAGAAATTCTACTCCAGTAGATTCTGTTTCTTAAAGAAAAGTTGCATCACATGGCCAAGTAAAATCAAACCAGTATCTCTAGCTCTTCATTCTCTTAGTATTGTTGAAATGTTGGAGCAAATTAACATACTAATGTAGCTTAACCAATGATTGTTTGTTCCTGTGTAAAGCAGGCAAGTATCGCTGAGGTGATAACAGCTCCCACAACCTAATCTGAGAAGCAACTGAAAGAGCAGCCAAAGAGAATAAAACATCAGCATTAAAGCACTGACCTGGTGTGCTGTGCAAAAACCACTCTGCAACATTCCGAGGGAATTCACAAAACCAGAAGATGCAATCAATTGCATCTACAATAAGAGATAAGTATGGAAAAAAACCTCGAACAATGCTTTAAAGAACGAGGTCTTTCTGAAAGACAAAAAAACCCAGCTCGCATCTCTGCACAACTGGTATGCCAATTTGCACTGAAAGCTATTTACACTGCTATAAAAAGCCTATTCAGAAAACATCAGGGTTGTATCTTGCTTGTATTAGCTAAGAAATATTTACTAAATATCTGGAAAGTTATGAAAACTACCCAAAAGGACTGTTTAAAAACAGCCTTAGATTTAGCCTACTTGCAGATAAGACAATCGATATTAACAACCACTATATTCTAAACATTGCAGGAGTACCAAACAGTGGGTTTTTTGGATGCCTCAAGAGAAACTGGGAAGGGAATTCTGAAACTAAGCCTAAGTGACTCACAGTTTAGATGTCCTGAATGTCCAACAGAGACAGTCAGGAAATGCTGAAGAAGGTTTAGAAATGTATCATTCTTTTAGGAAAAAGAAATCAAAACTGAAGAAGCTGCCTGGCTTTTGTTACTGACATGACTGTACACATAAAAGTTGGGAACATTGTCCCTGCTTGGGAACGTGACTTTCATATGGCATTTGTTTGGCTGAGTTGGCTATATACGGACAGAGACACTTGCCAACATTTTGTTGGTTGTTCCTGCAGCTTGAATAAGCTTTTGTCTTTTAAAGTAAGGCTTCATCAGCACTTGAGGGGCAGCAGAGAGTATTTCACTATCATTTTCACCAGGTATCATATGGTGCAATCCTTTGTTTGACAACTGAGGGCTGGAGAGAGAGCTGTTTAAAAGGAAGACCATAAGTATGGCTGTAGGTGAGTGATGAGGATCCTTCCCCATGACAGGACATCAGGCACCTTCAGAAACTGCAGGTGTGGATGACTGTGACTGAAAAGCAAGACCAACTGTCACTGCATGGAGGATGGAGAGGACAGTGAGAAGTGGAGCAAAGGACCCAGCTTACTAAAATTTTCATCACCTTAGAGGGTGTCTCAGTGGAAGACAGTTTAACGAAGAAAGCTATAGGTACTACTGCTGTTGTCAACCAAGTGAAAATTTTCAGGTCTCACAAAGTGTGAACAAACACTGGCCTCACAAAACCTCCTTTCTCCACATTTGAGGAGAACGCACTGGCAAAAATTCTGAACTTGCGAGCTTCTTCGCCATTGTTTCCAACAAAATTTGAACTTCACTCAATAATATCCACAAGCAATAGAAGGCCAAACACGAGTTTAAGTAAGCCAAACTCCATAATGCTTCCTATGTCTGCTACATAGGATGACACTGATAACATACTATTCTCATGCTGTCCCAGGAACGGCAAAGATGGAATGAAGGCTAAAAGCCTGGCTGCATTGCTATTTCGTGACCACAATGCGCTTGTTGCAAATGCAAACTATTATTCTCCATCAACAAACGCAAATCATCAGTAGTTAAACATTTTAAACTTCACTGTGAAGTTTAAACTGGTGATAGTGATTAACATATTTCCCCACTTTTTCAATGCTCTATACATGCTGATGTAACAAAAGATCAAACTGAAAAAAGAAACCAAACTACCCATATATATTTTCATTCTTTGTTTCTCACCTCTTCCAGATAAATACTGAATCCCTGTACCAAGAGACACAGCTTTAGCAACAGGAATCAGCAACAGCTAGAAATGACTGAATTTGCATTTCATGTGATACACTCAATACATGAGTCTTATCAATTAAAAAAGTTATAATCAGCTATTGACAAGTAAAAACTACCGACAAGTAACTGACGGTGGAAAAACAAAAACTCACAGTGGGCAAGAACCCACAGTCAACTCCATGAAACTATGTTAAACACAATCCACCTTAAAGGAAAGAATAACTTCTTCAGGTAACCAAACCACCTCTGATGGCTCATGTGCCACAATCTACTGATACCACCGCATCAGGAATGCCACAGTCTGTCATTGGTAAGTCACAGCTTATTCGAGTAAGGCACTTGCATTGCGATCAGATAATAAAGAAAATAAAAAAGCTGACTTGACCAGGAACAGAGCACTACAGATGGTCTCTGCTTCAAGAGGACACAGTGAGGAGTTAAACAAAAGCCAGTCCCCAGTTGTCCTGGTTCCCCAGCACTCCAGGAGAGCCGCACAGGCCAGTTTTCCCACAGATCCTGCTCACTTTAACAGGTGACACTTTACCTTTGGAAAGAAACCTCAAGTAACTCTAGGATAATCAGTGTATTATTGGCTTTTATCACCTTTGGGAATAACATTTGAAGTTTTCCCTTCAAAATTAAAGTGTAAATTCACTTCAAGTGTAGAGAAGAAAAAAGACACTACTTAGAAAACATATACAGCAACAAACACAATAAAATCAGATCACGCACACAGCCTAGATTAAACACTGTGATTTCAAAACCCAACAAAAGTAACATAAGCAGAAAGAATGAAAAACTTCACCTCCACACAAAGCCATTTAGCGCATGGCAAGCTGCCTGCCCCCAGAAGTCTAAATCTGCTCTCTGAAGGTTCACAGTAGAAAAAGTCCAGATAGCTTTGTGCAGCGGGAGGCTGTTACCTTACAGAATCTAAATTCTTCTGAGGAGTGTAAAACTGCACACTTAATGTTTAATTGTGCAGTTTTAAACTCCACAACTGGAAGATTATAATCTCTATTAACTGAAAGAGCATTTGCATTTTGTTGTGGGCATAAACAAATATCAATAAAATTCTAGATAAAGCAAATAGGGTTTATTATAACTTTTATAATGTTGGTGCAATACATAAGGCTCTTAGATATGTTTAAGAAGAAAAGAGGCTAAACTTTTATATTCCTGTCCTCTGCTCCAACTTTTACCCAACGTACCTACCCTAATTAGAAACCTGCTTTAAAAATAGTTAGCTAATAAGAAATCAAAACATTTCTTTTCACAAAGGATGTACCAGATGCAATACCACATTTATCACTATACCGAGTCTGATGTGAAGTAAATCAAATGATGTAACAGTCTTATTCACAAGAAAATCAAGCAAAAGCTGTTCAAAAAGAATAGATCGGCGACTGCAAGTGTTCCAATACCGCAAATGGTTCACGTGAGAGACAACTGCAAACCAGAAAGCTAGACAGAGATTAATTCTTCGTCTGAATGTATACTTTGGAATCATGCACAAGAGATCGAATTATGTTTCGGCAATCAAAGGAATCAAATGGAACAATTTAAGAAGCTGACACCCAAGCCATGAGAAAAGATGTATGTTCATTTAAAGCAGCCCATTACCAAAGCTATTGAAACAAAATAAACAAGACCCACAGTAACAGCTGGGAGGTCACGAAGCTCCTGTCTTCCTTCTGTCCCAGTGTGCTCATTCTGGTAATGTTCAGACAGATCAGTAGGAGTTACACACACTTTCATACACAGAGGACAGATGAAGCCCTGTGAAATGTATATTTAAGAAACTAATAAAGACAAAAAAGCAGATTTGGAATCAAATGTTGTTCAAATTCTTACGCTGAAAGGTCTCTACAATCACCAAAGGTGAAGTTTGTTCTCCTTTTGGAAAGATAGCTTTTCCAAACAGCTTATCAGTACCAGGGAGAAGGCAAAAGAAACAGTTATCAACATGAAAATAAACAAATTTTAAACACTTTAAAAGCCATCACCATGCTGCATACTACTACTACTACTACGTGTTTTCCAGGCACTCTTGGTACCCCCTTCATGTGACAAAGAAACAAGTTGCCTAACAAATTGTGAATGGACATTATAAGGCATCATGTCAAACCCATCACACTGTTTCCCGTAACAGTGTTCAGATGATGCACAAAGAGCGACAAGAGTGCTGTGGTGAGATTGCAGAAATACCCAGGTAAAGTAACAAGCCAGTTAGCAGCACCAGGAGAGGCCTAGGCACCAGTACAGCTGCACACCTGTCTGGCGTGCACACTTAGGGAAAAATATGCACCTTCCTTGGTAGAAAAAAGAAAAACAAACCACAGCATGCTCACCGAAGATTTCCAGAGCCAAAAGTTAAATTGGTTTCTGAAGAACAGCTTTACATCTTCCAGACACATGCTATGTGTTTAAACACCTGGAAAAAGCAGGATGGAGAGTAAAATGCTCTGGGCCTCTGTTCATATTGCTGGCTGGAGGATGCCTGCACCCCATGGCGCAGCTCTAGAGACAGACAGAACAGACTGCACACAACTCTCTGTGCATGCACGGAAAAGTTAAGGCCCCTTCCAAAAACGGTGTCTGTGGCAAATCTGTCCAGCTTAATAACGCCACATTACACTAATGAAAGCATAAGCACACTGGTGGACTCACTGCAAGCATGAAATATTTAGCAACCCTGTACTGCAGAGTTGCACTGGGACCTAAGGTAGGGTAGGATCAAATGTTTCCTCCTTGGGCAGATTACACGGTGAATACAAGATGTATCTAGACTTGATTACAGGTCTATGTGTGATCTGAAGTACTGATGTGGCCACAGACAGAACTAAACCAGATTTCCACCTCTCCTTGAGCAAGGAGCAGGTTGAATTTAGTCTTTCCACTCCTTTTGTTTCACACTACAATTCTCAAAGATCAAGACTGATTTCAACCAGGCTTGAGGAGACAGGAAACAAGAGAATCTGCACGGATTTAATAATTTTAATTTGAATCTTTCAGCAATACAGAAAATCTAGCCAAGAAACTGGAGTGAAAATAAGACATTTAGATTTCTGAGTTTACATAATACTGGAGAACCAGGTGGAACCATAATTATAAAACAGAGAGCAAACATTCTGCAAAGTCTGTCTACAGAGCTCCTGGAGAGAAGCTCTCAGAGAGGCAACACCTCAGGGCAGCTGTGCAGGAAAAGGAAGATCAACAGAAAGGCTCAAGTTGCAAGCTGTAATACATGAAGCTCAACACAGTAAAAACCCATCACCAGCTTCAGAGCTCAATTTCAAACAGATTTTGAAATTATATGCTAAGGAGAACACCCCACTTGTAACTAACGTCACAAATAGTGGAATTACTGACAACTAAAAGATACTTTTTCACATTATACAGGATCAACCAAAAGTGACATGGCAGCCTTTGGTTTGATCCAGTTTCAACTCAGTAGCAAAAAAGCGAATGGTGCTATCGTGCACGCACACCACCACTTTGAAAGCTCATCCTACATCAAGAAAATACTACTACATTGGTATTTAGGTACCTTGTGACACCCACAAGCTGTACAGTCCGTGATACTGCAGGTGTGTTAACAGAATTGTGCGGTTTTAGCCAAACTTTAGAAAGAAAAATTTATCACACATTTTAATGCCTTAATTAACTACAGAAGTTATGAGAATTTATGAGTCTGCAATTTAAGAGTATTTATTTGCTTCAGGAACGGTGTAAATATGCTTACAAAACAGATTTGGACTCAACAAATGTATGACGTGTGTAACACGCAGCAAAATATTAAGGCATGTCTGATTATACTGACAGGAACAAGCCTTCAAGAAATAAGAAATTAGCAGGCGAACAGATGGAAGGCAATTAGGGTTTTTAACAGCACAGTGAAAGTTTCTCTTATCTCTTGTCACAGCAGACATAGGAGTATTTGAATCATCATACAGTTTATTCAGTGTAAGAAAGGGCACTTTGCTCCCTTTAATGATGTAATAGAAGTAATTAACCTTGCACTGCATTTGTATGCTAAGCTTGAAACATTTTCAAGCTAGGTAATCAGGCTACATTAGCACAAACCAGATTCAGCAGCCAGTGAACTCAGTTTGCATTTTTCAGAGTTAATATTTGACAACACTGTAAATTCAAATACATTGTAATATGGGATCGAAGCAAGAGTAACAACTTATTCTGCTGGTAAAGCATGGCATACAGCACATAAAAAGTGGATAGGATTTAAAAGTGGTAGATTTATACACCAACACCAAACAAAAAGCAACATGTGACATTTCACAAGGAGGAGGAGGTTTCCAGTATACAATAGCTTAGCAGAAGCAAGGTGAAAGGGAATTCTAAGTGTGATAAAATGTTAAGCCTCAGTTTTTTGGTACTCTCATAAAAGATTTATTAATGAGGAGTCTTAAGCTTATCTCTCACTGCTTTTAATTGTAATGATTAATCTCTAGGATTACAGGAAGGATTGATTGTGACCATTTAGACAGATAAGCCTAATTAACAGTTACATATAAACATGACGTAGCCTTCTTTTATTTAAATAACAACCAATCCTTAGAAGATAATATTTCTGAGCATTTATTTAGTGCAGCTGTTATTTAGGTGTAGCATCAAAAGTTACTTCCAACAGCTTCATGGACCAGAAAAACAGCACCCAAGGTTTGAGACTTCGGTCCCGTGTACAGTACCTCAGAGGAGCCTTCATTGTTCACGTCCACGGCATTTCCTGGTGTGGCAGATGAATCCGAATCTGAGCTCTGAGATCCACCTCTACCTGGAGTCTGAAATAGAGGGGGGAGAGAAAAATTAGTGTCTACTGGCTGTATTTAATAAAGCATGGTAGGTATCCCATGCAAAGGCCTCTCTTCTACTTGCTGGAATACAGAAGTATTTTCCCTCCACAAGAGTAATGAAGTGAACAAGCTGACAAGCAATTATATAATATTCAGTGCAACACTTCAACAAAAGCTTTTATTCAAGACTCTCCATGCACCAAAGAACAAGCAAACACCAGAAGCAAAGGCCAGGGTTTTAAACCACTTCCTCTCATGAATGTTCAACACAAAACAAAGAATTATGCTAAACTCTACCCTTACATCATTCATTCTGATGTTAAAATAGGTCTCTATATCTAATGCAAAAACACTAGAAATTACAGTTAAACCATTTCAGAAGTAGTAAACTAGTATCATACTACATTTGTGATCACTTGTGTACAACCTGAACAAGCCTTCAAGTATTTAAGACAGAAAACCAAAGAGTGAGGACCCTGCTGATACAATAAGCACACAAGCAGGTACACTGACATGATTTGGAAAAAATGAAACTAAAAATCAAGCCTGTGGTAAAGTTAGAACATGACAATCAGTGAGTCAATGTGTAAAATAAACTCCTTTGACTATGTTGAATCAGTATTGATTTGGAACTATAGAGGAAATAAGCATATTTGAAATACTACATGATTCAAAGTCTGGATAGATGGATCACATCTTATAATCATTTAACAATAACTTAGATTTAAATTTGATTTAACTTCTCTTACTCATCTCTAGAACGCCACTGCCTGACCAACGGCAGCACAGTTAGAACTCTCAAAGCAAACATCAGTCAAGAAATTATCTTAATATTGATATGAAATTCTAGTTTCAATAAAAGTTCATTATCCAATTCCATTATGACAACTGCAAATGGGATGAGGTAATGTTACTGCTGGTTTTTAGCCAATCTGGAAATACTTGTACTGTTATAAAGGATTTTCTAATTTAATATAGGGAGATTAAAGATACAGAATTTTAAGTACATAGATAGAAATCCAGAGAGAGACAGAAGTAAACAAACAGGTTTAGTTTCTAGATCTTGGTGTCTCCAAAATCTTACTTGTTTTAGAATTTTCTTGCTCAAATATATCTTTTTTTTTCCCCAGACAAATCGGCTAGATAACATTTTTGTAACATATCTGCAGCACACGTACTTTTCCATGCTTTAGAAATTAAGCACATTTTCCTGCTTTCTTTTACAAGGAATGTTCTATTTCCAACTTTCATAAAGATAACAGCCTTTTATTACTAATTGAATAAATAAATATGCAATAAAAAGGTCAAGTTTACAGATTAAGGACTTCATTTCCAGTGAGACAGTTCAATTTTAGAAAGTCTCTTAAGACTGGCCAAAGGGAAGTGAGGAGGAGTGAGCAGGAAGCTATCAGGGCTGGCACCCAGGAGTAAAAGAGGACCATGTCTCCTCATTCCAGCCTTCTCTGAGGTCATCAGTTAAGTAAACAACATACATCCTACTCCCATATTTTGTATTTTAGCTGTTCTATGTTTCTAAAGAAAATAGAACACTATATAGTTTCTAATAGAGCATACGCAAAAAAAACCCCAAACAAAACCAAAAAAAAAACCAACGAAACAGGCAAGGTGACACAAGCTCTCCAAGGTAAGAGGAGAGGCAAAGAAGAATGTAAGCAAAGAACAGGATGCACATTCAAAGCATGTCAAAGTGAAGACATTAGTTCTCCTCCAGGTCACTGACACAGACAGGAAACAAAGCACATCCCAGCATGGACCACAGGTGCACGCTCAACAAGTTTTCATATGAAATCAAACTGGGAGGACTACTTGATACATTCCAGGGCAGGGCTGCCATTCAGAGGGACCTAGATGGGCTGGAGAAATGGGCCAATGGGAACCACATGCAATTCAATGGGGACAAATGCCTGAGGAAGAAAACCCCTGGCAGCACCACAGGCCTCTCAGCTGAAAAGGACCCAGTGCTCATGTCAGACAGCAAGCCAAACAGAAGCTAGCAGCATGCCCTGGCAGCAGATAGGACCATCAGCATGCTGGGTTGTACTAACATAAGTCTATCCAAAAGACAAGGGAAGTGATCATCCCCTTGTCCAGCACCCATTCAACCATACTGAGATACTGCATCCAGTCTGGCCTCTCCCAGTCCAGGGACAACATTGATAAAATGATCAGCAGAAGGCCACCAACAAAGCTGGAGCTGGAGCACTTGCCCTGTGAGGAGAGGCTGAGGGAACAGGGCTGGCTCAGCCTGGAGCTTTGGCAGGACCTAACAGCATCCCCACCACCACCTGTGAGGAGGTCATCAAAAAGAGGAAGCCACGCTGCTCCCAGCAGTGCGCAGTGGGACGATAAGACACAAAAAGTGAAACAAGGGAGGTTCCCACTGGATGTCAGGAAGAGCTTCTCCAGTGTGAGGCCAGGCCTGACCAGCTTGCTCCTGACCTCCAAGCTTGTCCTGCTCACAGCCAGAGCTCCAACTAGAGCGCTCCTGAGTTCATTTCTCACCCAAATTGTTCTGTGATCTCTGAAGTGCTGCCCTGACGAAACATATGTCCTGCAGAAGAGCTCTGAAATTCAAGTTGAATAACTACATTAATGAAGATGTGGACTGTGTGCATTGACGGTTGGAGGAATAATATCTAAAAGAACTGGTATCACAGAATCATAGAATGGTAAGGGTTGGAAGGGACCTCTGGAGATCATCAAGTCCAATCCCCCTGCCAGTGCAAGAACACCTAGGGCACAGGAACATATCCAGGCAGGTTTTGAAAGTCTCTAGAGGAGATTCCACAGCCTCTCTGGGCACTGTTCCAGTGTCACTCTCACAGTAAAGAAGTTTTCCCACGTGTTGAGGGGGAACTTCCTGTGTTTCAACTTGTGACCATTACCTCTTGTGCTATCACAGGGCACCGCTGAAAAGAGAGTGGCCCCTTCTACTTGACACCCACCCTTCAGATATTTGTAAACATTCATAAAATCCCCTCTCAGTCTTCTCTTTTCCAGGCTAAACAGTCCCAGGGCTGTCAGCCTTTCCTCGTAAGAGAGAGATGTTCCAGTCCCTTCATTATCTTTGTAGGTCTCCATTGGACCTGGTATTCCCCTGTCCCTCTTGAACTGGGGAGACAGTAAGGTAAGGTGTAGCCAAGCTTCTCAGGAAGGTAGTCAAGTTAGAATACTGCATCTAACGTTACAAAGTTTTCTTTGGTTTATGTAGCTTAGAAGTCCCTTCCCATGTAATCCTCAAACTGCACTCATGCAATCCAGAGGTAAACCTCACTTGTGAATCCCTTTTGTGAGAGAACAAAGAATCCAGAATAGATGTATACACACATATGTCTTCAAAAGGGAAGATGAGGAGATCAGGTGTCAAAGCGTTCTTCCCTAAAGGAACTGAACTTTCAGGGTATAAGAATCAATTTCTTATTGAGAGGAATTTTTTAAAAGGCTTTAGAAATCTGAACATGGCAACAAGTCTTTCGTATGGCAGTTAACTATGGCGGCTGTTCTGTTCTAGAAAGTCTCAGAACTTGGACCTCTACTTGCCCCCACATCTAGTAGAAATAGGACATTCTGAAATGGAGAACGTGTCAGTATGAATCCATAGGCACTTATTTTCTAATGCTTTCTGAGAAATGGACGCCTTTTGTTCTACTCTTTACCTCCAAAATATGAAGAATGTGCCTTCACTTAGCCTTGGACAGACACAAGAGCAGAGGAAGAACCTGAATAAACCTTGACAGCCAGGGAAATGGCAACAAGAGATGGTCCAACCACCTCTTTAGACAGGCTGCATACACCTCCACTTTTGCAATACCTGTGCACATGCTTTCAGCACACCTAATGAATCATTGCGTCCCAAAGCCAAGAACCTCCTGTGACATCTAACACAATGTTTTCTTCACCTTATACCACAACTTCT
This sequence comes from Ceryle rudis, assembly GCA_033439905.1. NCBI lineage: Eukaryota > Metazoa > Chordata > Aves > Coraciiformes > Cerylidae > Ceryle > Ceryle rudis. The sequence continues at coordinate 16,192 of JAAGNO010019356.1, forward strand.
TATACAATGCTACAGTGCACTGTTAATCACTCATCACATTTCACCCCAGTGTTGACTGCATTTCACAATGAGATCTGCATATTAAGTTCTGCTAGTTGCAGCACTACAAATCAGATTATTACAGCCTTCAGGATGATAGCTCTTCTAAGTACAGTGTTACTACTACATGGTTGATTAAACTACTTGCTTTATGAAACACTTCAGACATGCAATAATCACACTAAAAGGCACTGCATAGCATGTCTTATTACGTGTAATACACAAGACAGAAATTACTAAACAGTACCTGGTAAAATCCTTTTAACCTTTCAAGAAACAATGTGCTCTCCTTAAAAGAGGAAGCATAATTCCAAGATAGATTTAGAAAGCTTAGTACAAATAGGTGGCATTTTCTGGTGAGTTGCATGCACAGGAAAGAAGGATGGGAAGGAAAGAGGTCATTAAGTAACCTGCAAGAGTGGGAGAAACAGCCCAAAGCATCCATCTGCAAAGTCACACAGACTAGCAAGAAAAATTTAATACAAATTTGGAAGGATGTTAGGGAAACAAAGATCATAAATGCAATTAACTTATCTTTCAAGGCTGTAATTTAATTTAAACATCCTCCACTAGCCAAATAAAGAATGGGGGATTTGGAATACTGCTTTAATTGATCATTGCTGGATCAAATAGGTTTAACGAGGCTCACAGACCCAGAGCAAAGAAGAAAAAGAGAAAGAGAAAAAAAAAGACAAAAAAAAAAGAAAAAAAAAGAGAAAGAAAAAAAAAAAGAAAAAAAAAAGCCAACAAAAAAACCATGAAGAAAATCCTTTGAACCCTGCCTTGAGGTACCCACCCTTGAAAAGAGTGGAAGCTTTCACTAAAGAGTCTTTGCTTTCCATTCAAAGGACGCTTTTGGGGGGATTATACAACCTGTGATTTTTCTATGAATTATTGTTGTATCAGTGGTTATGCTAATGGCAGTTACATTACTAGCTGACTGTTCCTTTAGCCTTAAAATATCTTTCGGACATCTTCCAGTTTCCTTGGCTTGCCCTGTCTCTTGGTTTGTGTAGAAAAAGGAGGTCGGAGAAAGGTCCTGCTTTTGTCTTTCATATTCCTTTTTTTTTTTTTTTTAAATTACTGAAAAAGGGAAAATGTTCTGTTAATATGAGGTTTTATGATTAGTTTTTATATTTTTTTGAGAAAAAGAGAACAAACCCAAAATTAGTATGTGTTTCTTAATGTGAATAACTGAGGGATTACACCCAGGCTGTAATGCTTCCCCAGATGTTATTGCAGTGAATGGGCTGGCAGGAGAGACTTAACCACCTTTCCTTCTGTTTTTTTCATCAACGTGGTACGTTGGTTGTTTGGGGGCAGCTATAGATTTCCACTGGAAACACTAATTAGAAAAGAGGTAAAATGCCCTCCCTACTCCCAAAGAATAGCTGAGCAGACTGAGAATAGAAAAATCTTCTCCAAATTACACCAATCTTGCCAGACCTGCCACCACGGGCAACACAGAAGAGCCCCAGCCACATGCCCAGGAGGCAGGTCCCACAATGATGTCTCCTGCAGGCTCAGTCCTCATCAGTTCAGTGTTAAATTCATATACGTGATGTGCAACAGAAGCTGACCTGCAGACCCAGCAGAGAATCCTCGATCTCTGAAGTTTCTCATGTGGAGGTAAACTAGCTGTATTTATTTTTTCTACCAAAAAAAAACCCCAAACAACTTGAGATTATTACCAGGACTTGATTTTGACAATGGTCTGAAAAAATGGCCAACCTGTTGTTTTGCCCATTTAAAATAAATATGGAGCAGTGTGATCCTGGAAAGGCTGTAATTTGGGAAGTAGGGAAGAGACCTTCTTCTTCACCCACTATCTTTTTGTGTGACTTTCATCTGGAGAACCTGGTTATCTGCCCAGAAAATTCTCCTGGCTTCCCAAGATTAATTTTTCCATTGTGAGAGGGAGGAGTAGTGGGATGGCTCTCTGGTGGTGGAAGAGGTCATTTCCATGTACATAAACCGTGCCTAAAATTTACACCTGTGCTTGCACATCTACCGTCTGAGAGTACAGGTGCCTATCTGCAGAGACAATGCACCCCTTCAACTGTCTTATGCAAACTCTGGGCTGATAACAAATTTTGCAGTCACCATTCAGACAATGAAGCACTAGTAAAAAAGAACATCTCGTGACTGAAAAATTTCCACCCAGATCTCAGGAGATGTCTAGTAGTGACTGCTTCTGGTTGGAAACAACTATTCTTAGATCCTTTTAAAATTTCTACTTTCAAAATGAGCCATAACATTTCAGATGTTTAAAAAAAAACCCCAAAACACACACACACACAAACCTCTTAAAAAGGTATCTACTCTGTCAAACCTCACTGACTTTCCAGATTGTTATTTCTTCTAACCAGTGCAACTGACCCATCCCTTCTGATGACCACTGAAGAAGCTGAAAATACCTACTACAAAGTGACTTCCTTGTCCAAAAGGGTTGTGTTTCCCCTATGAAGATGACCTCAGAGCTATAAGCAGATAGATCTGCCCTCAGGGCAGAGCTCAGTAAAGTTTTGTCAGTCTCTTGTGCTGCTGCAAAGCAATCCCAACACAGCCCTGTGCTCTGGGATGAACCCACAACAACTTCTGGACTGCTAGGAGCTGTCTGGGGATTAAGCTTTACAAAACCCAAGTCCCAAACTGAGCTGAGAGAAGTATTGTGAGAATGTGTTTAATTCTGAGAGGGGCTCAGACACCGTAATAAGATAATACTGCAGAGGTCACCTACAGACCACATTAAGCTGTCTGGTCTTCTCCCTGTCCTCCTCCGTTGTAACAAAATTACCTGCTTGCATATCTCAGGACTAGGTCTTCTCTGATTAATATAATGAAGCTTTATAACATTTCTCACTGACTCTCTTGTACAGTGCCACTCTTCAATGAAAATTGTGTAATTTGATGAGATCGCTCCATAGTCTCTGCAGATTATGACAAACAGAAGCCGAAAGCTTTGCCTTTTTTTTTTTTCTTTTTGAAGTTTATTTATAAAATAAAATACAATAAAATCGAATGACTCATTTTCAAGTAAAACTGAAAACATGTTACACTCTGAAGCTTGTTGCTTGCCATTTTAATGTACAGAGGCATTAATATACACTTTGTTTGGCAGTCGCCTAGAAGAAATTGCTAAAGGATCAACAGCAAGGGAATAAGAACATGAAGCAATTACACAGAGATCCCTACTTGCTATTATCCCAGTTGGCATGGCTGCTTCTGCTGGTGCTGTGCAACAAGCATAGCAGAAATACACAGAAACGTCATCCCAACCAGCCTAAAAGAAGCTTATGCAATCCAGGAAGAGAGTTGGGCACAGAATAAAGAGTTCAAAGAGCCCAGTATTAGGCAAAAGCATTTGCCTGAGTCTGCATCAGTCCAGCAAGACTTGACCTGACCTTAGGGATAGTGAAATGTTAAGTTTACATATTTAGGTAGCACAGCATGACCATGGTTCCTGTGCAATTTGAATTGTAGTATTTTTGTCTTCGTGGTGTTTGAGGATGTTTGAGAATGAAGACAAAGTGAAAAGTGAGGAGCGTGGCTCACAGTATTTAAGTGGACAAGATAGAATGACAGAATCATTTAGGTTGGAAATGACCTTTAAGATCATTGAGTCCTACTATAATACAGCACTGCTAGATCATCACTAAACCATGTCTCTCAGAACCACATCTGCACGGCTTTGAAGCCCCTCCAGGGATTACAGGGATTCCACCACTGCCTTGGGCAGCTTGGGACAGCTCTTGACAACCCTTTTGGACAAGACAATTTTCATCATGTCCAGCCTGAATCTCCCATGGTGCAACTTGAGGCCATTTCCTCTTGCCCTGTTGCTTGTTCCTAGGGAGAAGAGCCTAATCCCACCCGGCTCCAACCTCCTGTCAGGAATTGTTGAAAGCCAGAAGGTCTCCCCTGAGCCTCCTTTTCTCCAGGCTCAACAAGCCCAGGTCCCTCAGCTGCTCCTCACCACACTTGTGCTCCAGACCTTTCTCCAGCTCCGTTGCCCTTCTCTGGCCATGCTCCAGCTCCTCAATGTCCTTCTGGGAGTCAGGGGTATACAGATGCAGGTACGTGCAGCCACTGGGAAGAGGGCATTACACAAACTGTTGGCAGCTTGAAGATAGGACAAAGTTATATGTGTCTGTCTTACAACCTGCCCTTTACCATACGACACTTTGGAATAGATTTATTTATCTACATTTTGAGGTTTACAGTTATCCACCTCTTACAGAATAGCATAGAGATAGGAAAAGCTGTTTTCAAACCAATTTGAGAGGTTTTGGGTTGCTTCTTTAGAAAAGCTGTTGCTTCATTTCTGTGGCATTCCCAGCTAACCTAGCAGCATTTCTAGTTGTGGCATCAGCTGTTCATCTTTGTAGCAGAAATCTGAGGTATGATATGACGCTGGCATCAAAGAAACTCAGACCATGCTTTCATCTTTCTACCATCATATTTTTTAGGACTTAGCTGAGTTCCCAGAGAGGTGAGAGAACACACACTTCTTAGTTAATTACGGCAAAAGTGTCTTTATCAACACTTCTGGCCTCACTCCAGGGTAATAAGTGCTGTGTAAGGAGAAAACAAAAATAAAAATAGATATGAGGAAAGTTAGAGCAATTGTCCCTTTCTGAATGATTTGATGAACATTTTCTGTTCGCGGAAAGTTGAATGGTTAACTTATCTGAAAATCTGTGGTTTAGGAGAAGATGATCCAATGGAAGGCTGTTTTGTTGCTATAACCGTTATGTGTTCGGTCCCTCTTTTATGTTTTCCAGCCAGACTGAAGAGTTATCCTCTTTCTACCTCTGGCCTCCATCATACAGCAGTGTTGATGGAAATGTACAGCCTTTGATAGGGTTTCAAATCCATCTTTGGAAGAAGTGATTCCAGACACAAAAAGTTTAGCACAAAGGCAGATTTGTGACTTGAAGCAAGCAGGAGATAGAAAGAGATTTGTCATACGCTCCGCATTATCGTTTATTTAGCTGTTTAGTGTCATGGTTGGATTAATTGATCTCTAGCTAGATACATCACTGATAAAATGACAAGTAGTACACAACGGTGCTGAAAAAGATAAATATTATTTATTATCTTCACGAGTATCTATGCAAGAAGCTGGTTTCACTAATATTCACTTATCAGGATGCTAGATATGATCATTGTCATAAAGGAATTAGATCAGGCATGACAATATTTCATGTTGAGGCAGAATGGGTAGAGTTGTCTGGTCAGCATGTTCTTGGAGATGCATACAAACTCAGTTTTCTAGATGTTCCATATGCACATTATCTATGCTGAATTAAAGTACTATTACAACCTTAAATGATGGAAATATTGAGAAAGCAGTGCTGCTTCCCCCTTGGTTGACATTTTGGTCATTAGGAGATAAAGATCAGTAGCTTAAGTGAAACAGTATACCTGTGGCAAGTGACAGATTCATTTCTCAGTGCACAAGTATAGTATTCAAATTCTTTCCGAAGTTTGGGTTTTTGAGCAGCATCAGCATCATCAAAAGAGACCTCAGGGCGAAGAACTCTACCCCAGTGTGGTGAGCAGCTGGATTGCATGGTCCCACCTCCAGCAACGCTAGCTGCTAGGACATCTTCCCCGGTGATCGCAGGTGTGACATGGAGTGAGGTGGGAGCAGTGGCTCCTGAGCCCCTGCCCAGCTGCGCTCCCCAGGCTGGTGGTACCATGGGGTGAGACCTTTTGGGATGCAGGCCCTCCGCAGCTGTGGACAGAAGCCCAGACACCTCTTGGAGCAGGTTTTCCTGGCTGGCAGAGCTGCTTCGCTCTGCCCTCGGACAGCGGAGACCCTCTGTGGCATCTGC
>JAAGNO010019362.1:0-37447 GCA_033439905.1 Ceryle rudis
TCTTTGTTGCTTAAAGGTCTCTGTCCAGTTGTCCTGATGTATCATGGGGCAGCAGCTGAGCTAATGAGTCAAGATATTTTAGAAATAAGCCCCAAATCTCAGATTTGCAAACTGGGATGCCTGGACTGGTAGTCAAACAAATCTCCTTATCTTCTTTTAATTTTAGTTGCTCTTCTACAACGCGTAGCAGAATTGGAAAAGGTCAACGCGGAATTTCTGCGCACAAAGCAGCAACTTGAGCAAGAATTTAATCAAAAGAGAGCGAAATTTAAGGAGTTATACTTGGCTAAGGAAGGTGAGTTCTCGGAATGATTCTAAAGCTTATTCGGATAATTGCTGTATGAAGAATGACCTTTGTAATGCAGACTGCCCATGCGCACCACGTTTGGTTGGTTGGTTTTTATTAAGGATAAATAGGATTTCAGGGGCACGGTCAACTGCATATCCAGCATGGTTAGTGGGGTAAGCCATTGTTGTTGTGTCTGATTTGCCAAAATGGAGAAGTGCCAGTAGCCTTTTAAACAGATATAATAAGAACATAAGAGACAAGCAGAGGGTAAAATCCAGTAGGTGGGTATTCAGCTTCCTAGAGTGAATTTTTAGAATTAAATGTGAAGGTTTGCCTGCGTGGATAGGAGTCAGCAGAGCAACGTGATGTGGACACACAGAAACACCACCACTGAGTTTTAACTGCTAACTTTCTGGAGTCGCGATGTGCTTGTTCTCTCTGAACAGCTGAGCTGGGAAGTGGAGAGCCACAGTGTGGCTGGTGAGCTGCTTCTGCTTTGTGCTTAGCTTTTTTATGTAGTATTAATTTGTCTTAAATTTCCATCTGAGGTAGACTGTAAGCAGACAAACATTATAAAAGTTTTAATACAGCCAAGGGCATCGATTTCACTAACAAGCTTTATAGGAAAATTCGAACCATATGAGATCAAATATCTGATGAAGAATTGGAGAGCAGGGATGGCTGTTGTTCTGAGAGCCAAATTGATTTATTTCTAATCCTGATGATTTTCCTGTCCTTAACATATGAAAGCAGAGCCAAAAACTAATGCATTAAGACTGCAGCTGCTTGTATAAGCTTATGAGAGCAGAAATACAACAGGCATAATGAAGATCAGATCATATGGAAGGCCTATTTCTTTGTGTTCCTAGCAGCCGGATGAAAGGAAATTTAAGATACAAGACAGTGCTGATGAGATCAGCAATAATTCTCCCTTATAAGGACAGTCAAAAAATAGAAAATAAAAATAAATTGTGACGAGGGGAAAAAAGCATTTTCAACTTTCACATGTGCTGAAGTGAGGAGATGCCAGAGGAGAATATAAAAGCAATTGCCCGTTTGTTTGGGGTTTTTTCTTCTTTTCTCCTCAAAAGCTTTTTTCCTTCCCCATTCTCCAAGACCCTCCCCTATGTGTACAACCCATCCTTAATCTTGTTGTATGAAAACTAAGTAATATAAATGCTACAGGACCTCGTTTGCTTTATCTTTATTTTGATTTTTACATGGGGATTAATGCCCTTTTGAGTACCCTGTTAGCTCTGGGTTCCATATTCTGCATCAAGGGGTTGATGAAGCTTTTTGGTATGGAGGGAAGTACAGGGGGGTGGCTTGAGGTGCGTTGCACACTGACCAGATGCCTCTGCTGAAAGTGATTGCCACTGAAACAGGCTGTGTGGGCATAAACCAAAGTTTTGTGCTAGTGCTTTTGGAATTAGTTGGATAATGATATATCTTCCAGAGCTTTTTCCCTCAGAATAACTGAAAACTCAGGAGGATAATGTGAAATTAGTTTAATTTCCACTTAGAGGTGTGACAATTAGAGTAGTGGATGTTCCATTAAATGTATCCTTTCTTTTTTTCCTTTTCTTTTTTTTTTTTTTTTTTTTTTAGTAGAAGCTCAGATTCAGCCACAGCAAAGGGCAAATGAAGCTCTGCATGGTGGTCACTGAGTGCTTCTGTTCAAGAAATACAGAGTGTTCTATCCAAATTCAGGACCAAGTTGGTGTCACTAATGAGGGAGGAACTGGCTCCTGCATGTTGATCTTACCTTTTCCAGGTTCATTACTAGAATGAGTAAAATTATAATGAACTAATTATTAGCAGAGTTCACTTGCATCGGGTAGATTGATTCACAGGGTCTATCTACAGTGGCTGCTTTGTGGCTGCATCCATGAGAAGGTACCTTTTTTAGCAAAAGGCAAGGACCAGCCAAGTTAAGAAATAATGTTCCCTAAAGATACCTGCTGACATTTATTTGTTCAGTTGTGGGTAGATGCAGGTGTTTCCTTCACCACCACCCTTGTCAGAGCGCTGTTCTCTGTACTCATGGGAACTATGAGTACTCTCCAGATTGAATTTATTTTATTTTAAATAATATTTCTTTTCAGAGGACCTTAAACGACAAAATGCAGTGCTGCAAGCAGCCCAAGATGATCTGGGCCAGTTGCGGACCCAGCTGATGGAAGCTCATGCTGAAATGGAGAACATCAAAGCTATAGCTACAGTATCTGAGAATACAAAGCAGGAAGCTATCGATGAGGTGAAGAGACAGTGGCAAGAAGAAGTAGCTTCACTACAAGCTATCATGAAAGGTAACAACCAGGCAAGCTGCTTCAGCTGAGATCAGACACCTCCTCAGTATGCATCTGGTGGTCTGTGCCTGCTCTTGCACAGGTGATGGATAGCTGCTTTTCATGGCTCAGCAAAACGGGGCCACAGAAGTGACGGGTGAAGCGTAGTTCCCAAGTGTGTGAGCAGGAGCACGGTGGTTCTTTTGCGTTAGTGTGAGGACAGAATTTAGAAGGAATCATGGCAATGAGCACTCCCATATATATGCAAAGCATTTTTAAGGGACTATGAATGTGACACTTCATCCTTCCATGAAGATAAGTATAATGCATGTAACCTGACAAGTCTGAAAACAGCTTTAGGCCAGCAGCACGAGTCTCTTCTCTCCTGTGTCAACACAGCTCTGCTCTCAGCCAGTGAGTGTCCCCCCAGTACTGTCACATGGACTTTTCCCCAGGCTGGTGACGGAACATGCTTCTCTGTATCGGTCTTGGGGCCTTTTTTTTTTTTTTTTTTTTTCTTGATAGTTCTGAGCTATTCTCTGCTGTGTTTGTGTGTTGCAGAGCTGTTGACATTTCTGAGACAAACTATGTGCAAGAAACAAAATGCAGGATGTAAACTGGGGACAAACTATTGCCATAACTGTTTCCTGAAAGGTTCACAAACAGGACTGCAGTATCATGAGCAGTTTTTCCATCACCAGATTATCCTTTACCCCCAGAAAAGACGAATCTTCATGTACACTGAATACACAAATGTCTGTTTGTTTGCGACACATATAGATACATGAACCTAGCTCAAGGCTCAGTTGTGCCAGCTGCTTTCCATGTGTAAACAAAGACAGCTCCTTGCCTGAAGGGGTGATATTAATAATAGGGAAAGGAAAGCTCTGTGAGAAGTTCTAGTTCCTTTGCATTTTGGAGTAAATAAGCAGGGCCTTGGTAGTTTGTTCAGATGATGTGCGTGGAGGTCCAAAATGTGCTGCTAAATAGGATCTTAGACATGTACGTTATTTTGAAATCAGCAGTTGCACAGTTTGGGGGCTTCTTTGTGCTCTAGTGGTGGTACAAGGTGAGATACAGTTCCTTTGGAGCTTCTGCTTATCTAATTGGGGTTTGGGGCAGGACTCAAAAGGAAGAGAGAGGAAAGGAGAGTTCGTTGTCCTATCGATTGCGATAACTCATTGACTGGTTGGAGATGAAGATCCTAAAGCTCTGGTTTTTAAATTATATTGACAATAAGTTTTGGAAATGCTGTTTTATAGAGACTGTTCGTGACTATGAGCTCCAGTATCATCACAGGTTGGAACAAGAGCGAGCTCAGTGGAATCAATACCGAGAAAATGTGGAACGGGAAATAGCAGAATTAAGAAGGCGACTCTCTGAAGGTCAAGAGGAAGAAAACCTAGAAAATGAAATGAAAAAGGTACGTTGAAATCTAGTTCTTCGGTTTCTGTTTCAAGATGGACTGTTATGTATGAGTTCATCTCTACGGCTCAGAGTACACAAAGCCTTGTTCTGCCAACTTTCGGCTCTTTGTTCGTGGAAGTCGTGGTGACCTAATCCTGCATTTGAATCCATAAAGGTATTGTGCCCGGTTATGTGGATCCAGTAAGAGGATGGCACCTGAGAACATGGTAAGGCTTGCCCCTCAGCCTGTGAAAGCAGGAGGCCTCGTAAAGTTTCTTGTCAGAGTATCAGGTGAACTCAAGTAAATCCCCATTTAGACTTCTCTGAGTTGACCGCAGATACCTAAAATTTTCTTTACCCTTCTGCCCTTTTATTCCTTTTCTTGGATCTTACAAACTTCTTTTGAGGTTTTTAGTGGGTGCTATATCAAAAATGTCTTCTGTCTTTCTCTAAGGGAAGCCAGGTTTGTGCAGCGTGGTACTATGGGCTTCCTAGGAAGTGCAGAACCTTGCTGTCACAGAACAACATATGGTGAAAGATAATTGCCCTAGAGTCTGAAAATATTTTTTCTTGTTGTTGTTGCTGTTCAAAATCTGTGATTCTAGAAGGAGATGCCCTTGTGTTGAGTTTGAAGATGTGGTGTCTTTTGCTTTTAGACAGGAAGAAAATTGAACCTGTCGTAATAGGTCAATGTTTTGGAATCTTTGTCATATAAAAACCTGCATTTAACTGAATTTGTCTTCTCAGCAGGCTCACAGTTATCTTGAAGGTATTCTAAGACCATTTTAGTGTAGTAATGATCCTATATCCAGTAAAGGAGTAGACTAACAGCTGATAATCTGCCTCATCCCTGCGTTTCCTTGTTTCTGCTTGCTGTCAGCAGAAGAAACGCAGTATTGAATATCACAAGCATTCCACATAATAAGTATTTTACCTGGTTTTACTCTGTTGTAACAAGCAATCAGCGTGGAAAATTGGAATTCTTTTTCTGAGACGTACAAAGGGAGCTTTGAATGTTGCTCGTTGTGGTTGCATAATTCTGTCTGGTGTTCAGTGAGGCTGCTCATCAGGTAGTCCTGCCTTAGAAAGGTGGGAGTCAGAGTAGAGCCTGTTTGCCAATGTACTGACTATGGAACCGCTACTGGAATTTTGAAGACGTAAACTGTTTTTAAGGAAAGGTTTTATCCCTATTAAGAGGAAAAAAAGACTTTGGTTGAAGCTGGAAGGAAGGTTCAGAACTGGATCAGTGTGGTGAATCTCCTATAAACAACTCCAAAGATGCAGGCTCCGTAATGAAAAATCCCAACAAACTGCCAATAAGACATCAGAAAATAGTCTGTCTTGACTGGAAGAGTCTTTCCAACAACTAAAATCTCAGCGCTTTTTTTTGGTTTAAATCTGAATGTAGTGGTCAGGTACCAGCTGGAGTTGCAGGTTGCTCAGATGGCAGCACAGCTCACCTAAACTTGGAGGCTTTGCTATGTGCCAGGTGGCATTTAGAAGTTTTGGATAGCGGATAAACAGCGTTTTCAACTATACTCCCTTAACGGGGGAGTAAATGTCCCTTGCCATCCCAAAGGAAAAGGTGATCCATTTATTAATCTCTTGATTACTATGAGCCTGGGGAGCTCTGTAGGCCTGTAAAGCAGAGGAACGAGGGGGAGGGGGAAATCTGGTCTTCAGAGTGCAGCTTGAAATAATTGCTTAATCTGCTTTGCATGGGTATTTTTTTAATCTTCTTTGTTATTCAACTTGTGAGTTTTCCCTAAAGGAGACTAAGAATTAGATGAAAATTAGGAAAAGGACATTCAATTTTACCTAAAATCAAATTATCAAACCCCAAGCCCGTAAAAAGCTGTGTTTGGCCAGCAAAATAATGAATATTCATGCCTCAGCAATCAATGCGAAAGGAGAAATTTTCTTAATCGCTTGGGATGTGCCATTTGAAGACTTGGGATCAATTCTTCATGCAAAATAGCGGCATTTCCAGCCAACAGTGGTGTATTTTCCTCCATCTTTATATGCTTTATTATAAGGATGGATTTATTTTCTTTTAAGGCATAAATGTGAAATGAGTTTTTCAAAAAATACCTTTGAGATGTTTGGAGATTCTTTAGAACCGGCTGGAAGATGAAGGTATTTTTGAAAAGGAAAAAGAAGTACTGCGCTCTCTGGGTTGTGTATGTGGATGCTGCACCAGTATGTTATACATCCCATTTCTCAAAACTAGCAGAAAACCACCGTGTTGTCTGGCATTCTCAACGAGAGGTTTGCTGCAAACAGGCAGAGCAGAGGCAGGACTGCAAGCCTTGTGTTTCAGTCCAGGACTCAAAACCCTGCCGCCTCTCTTGGCTGTATAGTATCTGTTTAGTTATCTTCAATTTGTCTGTAAAAATCCATTTTAAACTGCAAAGAAAATCCATGAAATGTGGTACTGCATCCTCAGAATTGCTAACGGCTATGCTCGTTGTCTGGAAAGAGATGAAGGGTAGATAACAAATGTTGCTCCAAAATCTGTAAATAGCTCTGAATTTCAAGTGTACTTTACAGATTTTCAGTACATGTGCTGTCTCACTTCCAGTGGGCACGTTACTTATCCCGCTTTGGGAGCACTTAGAGCAGGTGGGTAAGGTTTTGATACTATTTAGAGCTGTATTTACTAGATTGTTGACTCTTTTGCCAGGGGTATCCTATGACCCTGGCGTTTGGCTTTCTTGAGCATCCTCTCATCAGAAGGAGCGTGTCTGGAGGACCACACGCGCTTGTCTGGAAACAGCTGGTTTGCTTTGCCCTGTAAATACATTTCAAGTTGCAAATTGTCAGTTCTCTGTAGAAAACCCGTGTTCTGTATCGTAAAGCAAGCATTTCTAAGAAATCTGTGCTGAAAACTTTGTGTGTATTCTATAAATCTGCCTTCCTGACTCAGGAAAAAGGTGAATATCTTGTTCTAAACATGTACCTAGTGATTCATCTTTCAAAATACCTGTTGGTGATGTATAAAAATCTCCCTGTCTTCTTATTGCATTGTAATACCAGGTAGGTTTGGGGGTTTTTTTTGTTAGGGCAGATGCTAAAATCTGTCTAGCCGTGGCACCACGTACTTCACTGCGAGTTCTCTGCTTGGGAATGACCGGGCTCCCTCTGCGTGATGACTCGGTGGGGATGAGTGTTACCCACTGGCAAAATTTGTCTTGTCCCCTTTTATTCAAACCTCATTTTCCATTTGGGAAAGGATCTGGTTTGCAGTGGGAGCTGTGATGAATATAAAGATTCTTCTTAGCTCAGTTGTGTCAATCTCCGAGCAGCGGAAGACTGCAGAACAGGTATTCTGCATAGAGAGCCAGAAGGGACAAAGCTCCCGTTACAAAGTGTGCCTATTAGTCAGAAGAGGGGAAGTTGGAAGGGGAGAGTTATCTGATTTCTGTGACAAGAGTTGGCCATAAAATCTGATAAGACAGTAAGCTGCTTTCGTTGGTAATGTTCTGTGGAACAGTGGAATAGCTTTAGAGGAACTTCAGATGGTTTATTCCTGCTTTAAAAGACAGATTCTCAAATTGTGTCTGTGCATTCTGCTTGTCTCTCTTAAGGAAAAAATTCAGGTGCAGTGTTGCCTGAGGTTTCTCCAGCCAGCTTTTTGTTCTTCTGTACGTGTTGGTTGGATTAAGGCTGAGGGCCCCGCAGGGTTTCTGTAGCCAGCGGTCAGGCTGGCAGTGCCATCGTTTGTGGGGTGACTTGGCCTCACTTTTAGCATCCTCTCTCTGTGGAGTCAGCCTCACGCTGTGGTCTGCAGATCCCCTGCAGTGTGTTCTTCAGCTGCTGTGCTGGGGGAAGCAGGTTTTGCTGGGGCAGAAGTGGTTTGGGTGCTTTGGGTTTGTTAAGGTGATGAGTAAATACAAGCTGATAATGTGTTAAAAAACACTTGGTCATTGGCAGTCAAGTCAGAAGGAAACAAAACATTTTCAGGATAATACCTCTGGAAGGGTCTGGATAACACCTTTTAACCCAGGAAATGTGATGCTGTGCCACCTCTTGCCATCTGTGACAGTATCTTTATAGAGAATTTTTCCATAGGATAGGTATTGTTATTTTCCTAAAAGTTTGAGTGGCAACTTTACCCTCGGTTTGGGAGTCTCAGTTATTACACTTCACTTTCAAAAGCAGACCAGTGACCAGCACCCATTTTCTTAGCAGACACAGGCTACACTGTGTTTAGTTCAGTATCACACCGACCTTTAACATGGATCCTCACCCCCCACCCCCCTCACCCTTTCCTTTTTTTTTTCCTGTTTTTTCTTTCTTGAACGCACCATTTGTGATGTTGCAACCATGGTGTCAAACTGCAGCTCTTGTTTACCAAGCAGCAAAAGCTAGAGTCATTTTTCTGTCCTGTGGAATTTGATACAGTTTTGTCTCTGGAGTTGGTTGCTGTTCAACTATCTGATACTGCTTACAGAGAACTTTTGTTTCTCTCAACTGGTTTGTTCCTTTATATTCAGTGTGGAACTGTGTGAAATCACACTATTGATGAAATATTCCTGCAGTTTTCATGAATAATTAGGAAAAAAAGCTTAGTCAGGTGTCTTAAAAACGTTGGGCTATCTTTGGTCCAAATGAGGTAACATTAAATGAGTCGAACTGATGCGATAAGTGAAATATAAAACAATCTTTGAGGTTGAACTCCTGCTCCCATCTGTTTGAAAAATGCGACTGATGATTTGCTGGCTGCAAGCGACAGGGTGTGTGTGTGTCAGGGTATGTGTGTCACAGGGTGTGTGTGTACGGGTGACACCGTCACATGTCCCTGGTATTGAATTCACTGTGCCATGTGATGCCCTCTCTTTCCTCAACGGATTTTATTTGTACTCTTTGCACAAGTAAACTACCAAATGTTGCAGGAGTGAATGAAATGTGATGAAATTTAGTTTTCTTTTGTCTACGGAGTTTTCCTTAAAGCTTTTTAGTGCCTAAGGGCCTGGTAGCGTTTGTGTCATTGACAGGTATTGGAATGTTATTTTATTTTGTCTATTAAAGTTTAGAAAACTTAAATCCTTAAACATTGTCTATTTTTTTTTCCCCGAAAATCTTGGTAAGAATATTGTTGCCTGTAAGCTTACCAGAAGCTGAAAGTCAAATGAGTAGCCTCTAAGACTGCATGCTCATCTAGTTTTAAAACAAGACCTGATTGTTATCTTTTAGCGGCTGCCGTTGCTGATCAGGGTCAGAAAAGTGTCATCTGTTAAAACTTCAGTGCTGAGACACAGCTCTCCTCCTCCCCTGCCCTGCTGAGTTCTTCCAGTAGAAGATGGAGAACAACTGAGTGTTCTGAGCCTTCATACATCAAACTAACCCAAGTTAGGTTGCTGAAATTCCTCAAGCCGCTAAGAATTCAGCTTGGGTGAAGGTCTGAGTGTTCCGCTTGCTGTTGTGGAGTCTCTGGGAGCTGTTACTTTCACCTGGAAAGGTCTTAGTGCATCCATGAAGGAAAGCCAGAGCATTTGAGAAATGGGAATGTCGTGGCCATCCTTGGATGTGTGATTCTGAATGGGAACACTGAATGTCATTTCTCCTTTTAATCCTTGATAACTTCACCTGGCTCTCTTCTTTTTTTTTTCTTTTTCTTCTTCTTCTCATTCTGTTGTCCTGCTTTGATCTTTCCAGAACTACTTTTTGAAGAAATCACAGGGGTTTTGATAAATTGTCTGTAGATAGTTTTGAAATATTTAGTACAGTAACACAAAAACCTGGTGTAGTAGTAATTTCAAGTTGAAAAAAGGTCTTCCAAAACATGACAAAGCTACTCTGTCCAGCACTGTGCAGATTCTTTTGCTTTTAACTTGCTGAGTACGTAAACAAATGGCCAAGAACTCGCCATGCAGTTCTTGTGTTACTCTTTCTTATACGTGCTACGTGGCAGTAAGTTGCAGGACATTGTTAGACCTTTAATATCAGAGAAGTGTATGTATTCTGAAGTGTTTGATCCATAATTTTTCTCCCAAGTATCAAGAGCGATAGATTTACTAACATCCTCTTTGAAAACAGATATTCATGGCCAGCTTCATACACAGGTTTGAAACGTAACTGCCCTCTGTGAATGGATTAATATCAGCCTGTTGACGGAGAGGGGACTGCTGAACTCGATAAGTAGCAGTAAGATGAGCACTGGAAGTTTAGTGAGCTCTTTTTGTTGGCATAGAGATTTTCTCCAAGTGTCTGTGATAATGGCAACTGTTGTGGTGAAAACTGTGATGATGTGTGCTATTCATAATTTATTGCGTTAACTTCAGGCCCAGGAAGACGCTGAGAAGCTGCGTTCAGTTGTGATGCCTATGGAGAAAGAGATTGCGGCGCTGAAGGAGAAACTGACGGGAGCTGAAGAAAAAATAAAAGAGTTAGAAGCATCAAAGGTGAGGTGGAGCTGTAACTGTATCCTAATTTATATCCTGCATCGTGCCAGTTCGGTGCAGAGAAGTAAAGTCTGATTTTGTAAGAGAAAAGGGTGTGTTGTGAAGCTCTTCATGCGCAATATGTCTCTTCTCCTGTAGCTCAGATAACCTCTTTGGCCTATATACGTTTTCCCATCTTTCTGTTTTGAGGGTTGTGTTTCATGTGTCATCTGTGCTTAGCTTAAATTGCATGGCTTCAGGTAATAAACCAGCAAAAGCTCTAGAAAAATAACTGCTTTGCATCCCTCCAAAAGCCTGGCCTTTAGATTGGTGTTGGGCTTGCAGCCGCAGATTTGCATTTGGTGGACTTCTTATAATGTGCTTCCATCCAGCATCTGCTGTATTTCATTTTCTAATCCTGGGCATAAAACTGAGGCAACTCACCAGAATTTTTCTATCATAACATTTAATTGAACCTCGAGATTGATAGGTAGGGATACTGGTCATTGTTGCCCAGAACCGATATACGTGATTTCTCTACCATCGCTGTATTCTTCAGCTACTGAACTTTCTCATCAGCTGTGGAGGGTCAGTAGTATCTACAGCATTGTAGTTGCATTTTAATGTACTGGTTTATACGGAAATGTCTTCTGTAACAGATACTTTATCTTGAAAGTCAAATAGGCTGAAATTGCAAAGTAACTTTTACCATGTGGATGTTTTTAAGACGTAAAAGTAAATACCTTCCTTGTCTTCTGGGTCACTTGCATTCTTATTAAATAGATGCTCGGTGCTTGCTGGAATTCTTTCTCTTTTTGCTCTGTTTTTGTTTTCTTTTTTCCCCCCTTTTATTTCAGCTTGGAGCTGTGTCTGGGATTTGGGAGGACAGTGTAATACATATAACAGTCTAAAAAACTTACTAGATTGAGAGACCCTGCTCAAATGCCTTCCTTTTTCATAGATTGTTTGTGCTTTAGAGGTTACATTTTTGACATCCAAATGTTGCTAGGAATAATCGTTCTCCACGTAGTTCTGTTTTTCTTTTGATGCAGATAATACTATCTTTTGCATTGCCAGATTAAATATGGGGAAGACGAGGAGATGTGAACCTTCTCTTCTTGCTTGCTTGCTCTCAAGATGCCTTTTTTTTTTTTTCCTCTCCTCCTTTTTCATCTTTTCTTCAGAATAGTCTAAAACTTGTCATAGACTTTTTAATCATAGGTCATTCTTGTCTCCCTCTTTCCTTACAGGCAAGGCCTGAGTAAAACACACTGTTTCAGGAGCAGGAATTGTGTGGGTGTCTCTATCAGTCCTCTATAATCTGAGCATGTCGTTCTATGGGATGAGTTAACACACAAGCACGTGTCTCTTAAAAAAAAGAGAATAATCACTTTATCCACGTTTCTAGTTTATTGAGGGGTTGTTTTTAAAGAAGTCTCCCTTTAGATGGGTGATTCCTACCAAAGAAAAGAACTTAAGCTCTTAATTTGGTCCTGTGGTCAATTCCACTTCATTATTCCTCCTATCCAAAGTTGCCCATAGTCTCATTTTGAGTCACCTTCTTAGCTTAATGGGAAGGAATTGCTACTTTGTATCCATCAAGAGATACTTAATCACAAGGAAGTTGTTAATGCACTTTACAGCACAATAAAACTACAAGCTAGTATTGACATGACTTTTATTACTAGACGGGCACGAGGAGTGACGTGCAGAATGAGCAGTATGTTTGGGTTTTCTATTGGTCGTGATGAAGTCCCTCGGATTGCTTGAGTCGTGTCATTTTGGTTTTGGGTCTCAAGTATTTAGCTGGGTTAGTGGAACAATGCATTTCTGTTTATCTCTCTCTTCTTTACACCCCATCCTTCCCAAGGGCTGTTCTCTGGGTGTCAGATCTCCTCATTTCAAAGGCTAGAAGCAGGTAGCAGACCTGGTGTCCTAGGGCAGGGGAAGCTGTCCCACCATCAGTGGCAGTTAAAGCTGAAGGCCTGTCTTGAACCCTGAGTTGGTGTCTGGGCTTCCTGTACAGCAGCTCTGTGGAGCCAGTAGGAATTGCTCGAAGGCTTTTTCTTCTTATCAAATGAAAACTCCTGTGATTCCCGACTCCACAAACTATAAAACTGAATAGTGCCATGAAGAAACCTTTCAGCTCATACCTTGCTCTGAGATGGGATCCGGTTCTACGAGCATTGTGTTTGACAGATGTTTGTGTAACTCCATC
Organism: Ceryle rudis; assembly: GCA_033439905.1. NCBI lineage: Eukaryota > Metazoa > Chordata > Aves > Coraciiformes > Cerylidae > Ceryle > Ceryle rudis. The sequence continues at coordinate 12,586 of JAAGNO010019362.1, forward strand.
TTGGAAGGTTTTGTGATTTCTGCAGGACTTTGTTAGCTTTGCTGTTTAAAAAACAAACCAAAAAATTCCTAATGTATTTCTTCAGTCTTTCTTGATGTAAATGCTTTTCACTGACAGATTTTCCTTCCCTTTAGCAGCAGTCTTTCGTGGGTTTGAATGTTGGGGTTTTTTTCTTGCCTGTCCCCCTGTTTTCTCTTCTTGGACTTACCATCCCTAGTTTAGTTCAACCTTGCCTCAGTCATGTCAGCTGACTACTATTAGTACTCTGTTTTGAACTGTCTCCACATCCTACTTAGCTTTGGGCTCATCGTCGCTGGTTAAAGGATTGCTTCATTGCCTGCCGCTCTTAGGTGTTTGCCTCTTTACCATCTCTGTGCTCAGCGTGGCTGCTGGTGTGATTCAGCGGTTACAACTGGGATATACTGATACGTGTCAGCAGAGTTTTAGTGAGCTAACTTACTCGGAAATAAATACAAGTACTACTTGCACACAGGGAGTTGAACATTTGTCATTTCTAGAAACAAACCTGTGCACGTTACCTGAACAGGTGACTCTGTAACTTCTGACAGAAAGATGATGTCTGAGAGTGTTAGCCCCCTGAGATGGTAGATTTCCCTCTTTTTATTCAGGTTAAAGAACTGAACCATTATTTGGAAGCCGAGAAGTCATGTAGGACAGACTTAGAGATGTATGTGGCCGTTCTCAACACACAAAAGTCAGTCCTGCAAGAAGATGCGGAGAAGTTGCGGAAAGAACTTCATGAAGGTACCTCGCTAATAATAATCCTTTTGACTTGTACACTAAGGATGCACAAACCAATGTAGCTGTTAATTCCTTTTCGATTTCTTACTTGAATTGGATTGAAAGAAATTATGGGGGGAGGAAGCAGTACTTTTAGACATTAAAACCCTTACCATGTTTACAGCCGAGTTGAATGTGAAGCTCTTTTATGACAGAGAAAACAACAGAGCTATTCATTCTCTCGAGGGATGCTCTTGAATTTCTGCTAAGTTCTTACAGCATTGCAAACTCCCTTCTTATTACAGTGACTTTACTGGTGTCTTTTATTTGTGTACGGTCGTGAGCATCATTTCCATGGTGTCTCCCTGAGGTATGTCACTCCGGAATGCCTGGTGCCGGTCTGGATGTGTAAACACGTGTACACACAGGCCAGCACGGCGCGGAATCGCTGGCGAGGAACGAGGAACGAACCTCCCACTGAAATAAATGGGGATCTTGAAGACGCTCTTTTGAAACCAGTGCTAAAAAAACCCTCCAACTTCATTCATGAATTCTGATAGTTTAAGGCATTAGTCTTCTAATTAGGAAATCTTATACTGTCAGCAATACAGCCCAAATCACAAGCCAAGTTTGGGAATTAAGAAAATGTCATATTTCATCCTAAATAGCTGTTGAACAAAGCCTGGCTGTTCTCGATTAGAACAATAATTACTTTTATTCATCAAAATGCTTCTCTTTGGAAAAGAGGTTAAAAAAAATGCTGGTTCAGAACAACTCTTTCTATTTTTGAATAGTCTGCCATCTCTTAGAACAAGAGCGACAACAGCACAACCAGTTGAAACACACATGGCAAAAAGCCAATGACCAGTTCTTGGAGTCTCAGCGTTTGCTGATGAGGGACATGCAACGTATGGAAATTGTTCTGACCTCAGAGCAGCTCCGACAAGTTGAAGAACTGAAAAAAAAGGATCAGGTTATTTGCTGCTTCCCTTTTTTCTTTTTCTGTGGTTTGGTTTTTTGTTGTTGTTGGTTGGTTTTTCTTGTGGGTTTGGTTTTTGGGTTTTTTTTTTTTGGTTTGGGTTGGGTTTTTTTTATGACTGTAGATTTAATGTGGGATGACAGGTATGGAAATCACACTTTGGAGACAAGTTATTTAGGTGTGCTAATATTTCAAAAAATGATAGCTGACAGTTTTAATAGAAATTCTCCCACTGAACGACAGGTAGAACAAACTTCATCTGTGTGAATATTTTAATATGAATTAAAATTATTAATTAATTAATTAATTATACTAACTTTAACAGTAATGTTGCTAAGATTGTTAAATGAAAAGGTAATACCGTCCAGAAGTTAATCTCAGAGGAAGAACCAGTCAGCTATGACTGGGTTAAGGATGTTGGGATTACAAGTTTTACCATCTACTTGGTGACCCCTATAATAAGAATTTTGATCTAGGTCATATGTTCTTTGAAGAAAATTATTCTAGAATATGAATTGGCCACTAAACTTGAAAAGTAAATTCTCCTTTAAGTCAGTTTGGGTGCCTTGTGAAATGAACACTACGTTCTTTAACCAAAGGAATCCTTGCTGGATAAGTACTGGGTTTTGAAGCAAAAGAATCTTTCCCAGTGCCTTCTTTGTAGCTTAGTATATCAGGAAAGCTAATGTCGTGACTACCATGACCAAAATGAGTCCTGCTTGTATGTGTTCTTTCTCAACTACTGATTTCTAGGAAGAAGATGATCAGCAGAGGCTTAGCAAGAGAAAGGAGCAGAAGCAAAAAGATTCAGATGATGAAACGAAAGCTTCCTGTTCTCTGGCCCCCGAGGAAACCCTTACTCAGCTCTCTAATGAAGAGGTAAAACAATGGGAGAGTTGAAAGCAACTTGGAGTGCTTGTGCATTCCTCGGGGTGTTGATTACAAATACGAATGAAATGTAGTGCCCTTTACTCTCTGTAGCTTCCATTTCTAATTAAACAATGAAAAAAATCTTTGGAGTTGCACTTGAATAGATAAATTCTAATGAAGACTGGAGGATAATAATTCTGAGAGGTGCTGTTCACAACTGTCATTTGCCTTTTGCATTCTGGACGTTAAAATCTCTTGGGATTCACAACCATGTTTTAACCCATCTAAATATTCAGAATTAAACCAATCACATCTGAATATCCAGCAAGTGCCTGTAGCTACTTTGCTAACATACTTGTTGAATTCTGTTCTGAACTGAGATTGGTTAGACGGGTCTGATCAGAGATTGTGAAGTTAGCCAGTTGCTTAGCATCTGCAAAATCAGTGATGTACATGTCTCTGCGTATGAAGCTATATCCACCTGTGTCAGCTGAGGTTTTTGGCCACGACCGTTTAGCAACCAAAAATAAACTTTAGCCAAGGCAGTAGCTGGGGCTCAGCACCAAATTTTTGCAGAAGCTGCTTGAGCTGTATTAGTAAACCCATTATAACAGCCAGAAAAGGTGCTGCTGCTGGATGTCATTTGGGTGTTGTAGATAGCCATACGCTGGCACAAGCTGGGCGCGTGTCTGAGACTTGCCTAAGCTTTTCACGTGTGAGGGAACAAGTTCAGCGAGTGCACAGGCTGGAACGTGGAAACAATATCAAAATGGGCAGTTCCTTAACCCTTCCCACTGCATTTTGCTTGTTTATTTGATCATCTGCCAGATTCCGGTTTGGTTTTGTAAGTCAAAATAGGGACAAATCAATAAAAACAAAGTTTTGTGCTATCGAAGGTTATGTCAACTTCAAAAGATTTGAGAATTTGCAGTGTGAGCCTTTAATTTGCCTCTTTCATTATCCTTTTAAAGAGAAAAACGTATGTACTTCTAGAGTCTGCCCTTTTTTCCCCATCAATGATTTATAACAGTTCGGAATGAAGATACGTGTTCAGAATCACCACAGCTAAATGTAGCTGGATGTAGTTCTACCCTTTATCCTACAGCAAGGAAACAACTTTCTATTTCAAATACCATGCTCTCTGCTAACACTTGTGTGTCCAGATAGGCCACTGAGACCTATTGATGGTGAACAGGAGTTTTATCTTCTGCTGGTTTTCTTTAATCTTACTTCCTAGGACAGTCTTTAGTCTCTTAATCGCAGCAGTTATTTAATCCTACCAATTATACATAATGGCAAACCTCACATTTTGAGAAAGGCTGTAGCTTCCAGAGTTGTTTTAGTTTTGTTCTTGGATGTGTTTTTGTTGCTATTTACGACCTTTTTTTAACTATACAGAATATGCTTTATGAATGGTAGTGAATCCTATTACTGGTCGTGTCTTACAGCTTGTCCTAACTTGACTTTGGAGCAGTTTGCAGTATGACCAGGCGATGTCTGAAGATGCAGTTTTATATAAGCCTGTGTTCTCTTGACATTTTGTTACGAGCTTGAACTCGTATATATACATGTGAATATAAATATTATACCTCAAAACTATTAAAAGAAGGCTATATATAAATATTATGCCAAAAAAATGATTAAAAGAAGGCTATATATAAATATTATGCCTAAAAATGTTTAAAAGAAGGCTATATTTACAGTGGCCATAAACCCAGCAGTACATAATACATAGTGATATGTACAAATACCTCTATGGAAGTACCAGCTGCCTGCTAGTTTCTGCTGAACCTCTTTCAGAAATGACTGGTTTTCTCAAGAGGCTTGGTTTCCGTGTTATTTTCTTTACGTGTGTAACGACAAAGCAGAAGCGCATAATATATTGGAAGGTAATTTGAAAGCAGTCCTATGCTTTTTAAATAAAGCATTACTGCTCTCTTTTCAGTGCTGCAAATAAATCAAAATAGATCAAGAGACTTAATGTGCTTTATATACATCCCAGGATAGTTAGTGTGGCTTTTGGTGTCAGCATTCCCCAGGATACCTTTCAGTTTAAGTCCAGCCTTTTCTCTTTTCACTTGAGAAGATTAGTTGTACATAAAGTCTCTCAGAGCAGATGAAATAGAAGAATACTCGCTTGTTACTGCAGAATAGATTTTCAGTATATCATACTCCGTTTCTTTTTCTGATAATGGAAATTTATTTGTTTTACAAAAGACATCTGATTTGCTTGTGGAAGTGCCTTCTGTTGTGTATAGTTCTAGAAGGGATAGTGCAAGTATCTCTCTAGTGGAAGAAGCACCTCGTTTCATATGTTGGAAGATGTAAGGTCACTCTGTCCTTGCTTCTCTGAAGGAAGACAGATCCTTACAAAAGCACACTCTTAACAGAAGACTTACTGTGGGTTGGTTGCTTATTTTTTGCTTGTTTGTTTTAGTCTTTTAATTCATTTCACTTCTCTGAACTTTTCTTTGCCACCTATAAGGATGATGTTCTTACCAAAGCAAACTGAAATTTGTCTTTATCGTGTCCAGCATTCCTCTTGTCCCATGCTTCTAGAATGGATTATACATTTCTTTTTTCTTCCTTGTTTCGCAGTTCCAGGTGCAAGTCAATAGCACCCATGGCTCAGTCCATTCGTTGGATGCAGACTTGCTTCTTTCTTCTGGTGAATCTTTCAATAAATCGGATAACGATATGTTTAAAGATGGACTACGGAGAGCACAGTCAACAGACAGTCTGGGCACATCTGGATCTTTACAGTCCAAAGCTTTAGGATACAACAACAAAGCAAAATCTGCTGGGAACCTGGATGAGTCGGATTTTGGACCACTTGTTGGAGCAGATTCAGTGTCCGAGAACTTTGATACGGCTTCCCTTGGGTCTCTGCAAATGCCAAGTGGGTTCACGTTAACCAAAGATCAGGAAAAAGCAATCAAAGCAATGACACCAGAGCAAGAAGAGACTGCTTCGCTTCTTTCCAGTGTTACACAAGGGGTGGAAAGCGCTTACGTATCTCCGAGCGGCTACCGCTTGGTGAGCGAGACGGAGTGGAACCTGCTGCAGAAGGAGGTGAGTGCCCACGGCGAGTGTCCACTGCTCCTGCTGCCTGCCTGGGGAAAGCTCTTCCTGCTTTGCTTTCACGTGGAGTCAGGTGTGGAAGGAAATGGGCAACAGCATCTGTTCACTTTCCTCTCATGCGGTACTTCTGTAGGTAGAGCACATCTGCTGTAAACTGCATTGGCGGAGCCTGCTCTGTGCAGGTGCAAGCTGGAACAGAGGAGCTTCCATGGAGATGTAAGGAGAAACTTTTTCACAGTGAGGGTGACAGAGCCTGGCCCAGGCTGCCCAGGGAGGTTGTGGAGTCTCTGGAGACTTTCCAGCCCCGCCTGGCTCTGTTCCTGTGTGGGCTGCCCTGGGTGACCCTGCTCTGGCAGGGGGGTTGGACTCGATGATCTCCAGAGGTCCCTTCCAACCCCCACCATTCTGTGATTGATGGGAGACTCAGGTCTACTAAATACAGGGTATTTTTGCACTCAGGGGAGAGTCTGGCAGAGTTAGCTGTTGATCTTGCAAGTATGTGAGAGGTTGCAGAAAGATGAGAGAACTCGATGAAAATGGGAATGGAACGGGAGGCTAAGGGAAGGATGTTACAATGCAACTGGATTGCACTAGGAAAGTGCAAAGATTTAACCAAATGAGCAGAGCCAACAGTGCTGGTTTGTATGCCAAGGAGGTTTGCTGAGGATTGTGCAATTCAGAAATGAGCAGCCAAGACACACGTAACACACAGAGCTACCGCAAAGGGAGCTTTGGAAAATTGTTGGGGACTTGCATCATCAGAAAGCAATTTCTGAGAGCGACAAGCCCTAATGCTGTGCCACTTTCACTATGGGTGACCAAGGAGCTCGTTGTGTCCGGCTGTTCTGCCTGTCAGTTTTCCAGCAGCTTTATATGATCCCAGTTGAAAACTTGCGTTTGGTTTCTTGCTGAAAAAAGAAGGAGTTGTGGGGCTCCTGTGGTTACTCTTTCAGAAGGAGAGGCCAAGGAGCAACATTTAAGGGGAAGAAAAGGTGGGGGGGGAAATAGCAATCCATAATGAGTAAAAAGGAAGGCAAGAAGGGGATAAAAGAGAGGAATGTAAGAATGCAGTGAAAGAGAAGAGGCCAGGCAAGGGACAGATGAAGAACTAGTGACATTTTATTGCCTCAGCGTGTTGGAATCCAACTTATCTGCAAATCATTACCTGGGAAGTCTCTCCAAAGCTATTGTAAAGTTGGGGGTTTTTTTGCATTGTTAATTAGTAGCATTTGGAGAAATTACTGTGTCATGATCTCAGGATTGAGTTAAATTCCTCACTCTTATTTCCTTGCCCTGTTGACATTTCGATGACTCTTCACTCCAGCACTTCCTTAGAATTCAGAAAAGAAACGTGCTGCTTCCCACGTGTTCCTGGAGGCAGGAGCACAGGCAGGGGGTGAATGTCCCTCTGCATCGGTGGGACACAGAGCCACAAATACTATTTCAGCTCAAACCTGACCTGAAACTGGAGCTTTGATAAAACTTCCATTTGTCCCGTGGCCAAAACCATGACAAATTTCAGAGTGGCAGCTCCTTTACTCTGTTTCCCTGCTGTGCATCCCAACGCTTTCTTTTAAACTCTCCTTTTTGCCATGGTTTGGGGTTTGGTTTTTGTTGGTTTTTTTTCTTTGGTTGGTTGGGTTTGGAGTTTTTTTGTTGGTTTTTTTCTTTCTTTGTTTTGTTTTGGTGGTGTTTTTTTTTGTGTGTGTGTTTTTTGTCGGTTTTGTGGTGGTGGTGGTTGGTTGGTTTGCTCTTATTTTTTTTTTTCCTGTTGTTGTTTTTCTTTAAATCTGCCTGTGTTCTACTCTATTCTCTCCTAATTGTTCTTTTAGCTGATTATTCAGTCTCTGATACTGAGCAATACTGGTGGAGGGTATTAAAAAGTAGAATCTGATGACTGATACAGAGCACAATTAGTATGTGCCATTGAAAAATGTTCAGACCTCAGTTACAGGAAGAAGAAAGTTTTAAAGAAATCCTGAGCTGATGAATTGACTTGCTTTTGAATTGCTTTCTGTTGATTAAAAACCAACCAACCAAACTACTCCAAGAAACAAACCACACACGCCCAAAAGACCCCAAAACAGAACAAAAAATCCCCAATCAAACACCACAGTATTGTGTTTATAATTGGATGTGTAATACAAAATAATTATATGAACAAATAAATGTGGGGCTGTTGCAGGCTTTTCTATGCAGTGTGGTTCCTGTACAGGTAAAGTTGTCGTCCCTTTCAGGAGGACACACTGAGTGACCTGATGAACTGTTCATTGCTTTTGTGCTATTAGTGGGACCCACACCAGGAAAAGCTGCTATCCTGCAGCAGATTATCCTTCCCTTTCAGAACAACTTAATCTCGCTGTTGTGCGATTCTGCCCCTGTCTGTTCTCTGATACTGTTCTGTGGTCACACACACACACCCAGGAGTGTGTAGCACTCCTCCAAGAATTGTGTGGCTGTTGTGGCAGGTGATGACTCTGTGTTCTCCAGGTGCAGAATGCAGGGAACAAGCTGGGTAGACGCTGTGACATGTGCTCCAATTATGAGAAGCAGTTGCAAGGTATCCAGATTCAGGAGGCTGAGACAAGAGACCAGGTGGGATTTCTCTCCTAGCATTAGCAGGATTTTTTGCAGCTCTTTGAGCTGTTAAGGATGCTTTGAGTCATCTGCTGCTTTGCTCATTGGTTCTAAAACTTAAAATCTGGGTAACTTCTGACATTTTATTGGCAGAACTTGGTCTGTCATTGATAGGTGGGGCATGAGCACCACGTGTACATATTTCTGAAGGATTCACCTTGGAGAGCCACTCGATCCAGTGCTGTCAGACCACGCAGTAAAGGCACTGTTCAATAAAAAGTGCTGTGCTCATGCTGAAGTCAGTATCTTTCCTAATTCATCTTCTAAAATGCTTGTCACGCATTAAATTCTGGTACCTTTGTTGCTGCAAGAATTGTTAACAGCAAAGGGGAAAATTAGAGGCCCTCATCCCAGCAGCATAAAATGACTGTAAAGTATTGAAGGATCTTAGTTTCCTGCCATATAGCGAAGAGCAATTTTCAGATGAGTACGGAAGGCATGAGTCACATTCTGCTTTGAAATGAGTGATTGAAGTCAGTAGGTGGCCGTGGTCCAGTGCAGTTTGATGTCCCATGTTTCCTCACGGGTGTAATCTGTGATGCAGGGCGTTTCAGAACAACAACTGAGGAACTTCTGGCTTGCCTAAGGGTTTGAGGGATTTTATTTGTGATTTGAGGGTGCAATGGGGTAGGTTATTTTTGTGTTCAGGAAATAACGGAATGGATGGAAAATGAAATTATTTTGTTATAACAACCCAGGTGAAAAAGCTGCAGGTGATGCTGAGGCAGGCCAATGAGCAGCTGGAAAAGACAACTAAAGATAAACAGGAATTGGAGGATTACATGAAACAGAGCGCTGAAGACTCCTCTAATCAGGTACGAGTGTTCTGTAATGGAGATGGCAGGAATCGTGACAGGTCTTTCAAAAGTATGTAACACAAAACTCGTCTTCTGTTAGATATGGGTCTAGATAGGGCCTCTGCCTGCTGTAGAGGCAACAAAAATAAGCATTTCTAGGGTTACTTTTGCTCCACCTGAGTCTGCCACGGTTTCTAGAGAAGTCTGACGTGTCTCCAATATCAAGTTACCCAATTTTGGCCCTAAAGTTTTGTCTCTGAACTTGAAATCCATTATTGAAGTGATAGTTGGAATTTGAGTAGCGTTTGAGTTTTGAAGAGACCCGTGTATGAACTCACCTGAACATGCAAATGTAGCCCTGTGTCCTTGTCACCAGAGGAGTGCTGCCATTTGTACCACTCCCTCTCCTCAGTACCTGACACCCAGTTAACAGACTTGCGATGGAGACGCACGGTTAACGAGTAGCTGAGCGGGCAGGAACACTCTTTGGTCCAAAACAGGCACTAGACTTCTTTGCCTGCTGAGAAGATTTCGCAGCCCGAGATGTGTACAGAACTCTCCTGGAACAACAGAGCCAAATAGGATGTGTGGTAGTTGTGGCTTTAAAAAACCAAAGTCATCATCTTTGGCTTATTAGAGATTATGATATTAGGTAAATGCTGTGTACAAGACCTTGAGCTTACTTCTCAAGCTGCAAGATCTCTCCTCCACCCCACCCAGTATTTTTTTCCTTCACAAGGAAACAGTCATTAAACAAAGTCTGTCTTAAATGAGAGGAGTATGTTTATACCTTTGTTCTTTTGGCTGCTCCAGGGTGCTCTTAATTAAGGAATTCTTACTGTTGGTGTAGAGAAAGTTTAATGTGTAGTTTTTGAAGATCTGTGCTTTCAGTGAAAGGTACAAAAAAATACCTTAAAGAAAATGCTGGAAGCTTAGGTAATAGCCCTGCAGTTTCCCTTCAGTGACCCTGAACTCCCATTCAAGTTTGGTTAGAATTAGCTGTTTATTTGTTGCTTAGAGTTTGGTAAATAGAATATACTATTGGTATAGAAGCACATCATTTCTTCGTACTGACCTGAGCTGCTTTACTGAGTATGTAATTAACAACATAAACCTTAGTGGATTGGTTTGAAATTTCATGGTATACTTTAGTAATGATAACAGGCAAGAGAACTTCAATGGTTATTTCTTCTTCAAAATGTGTTTGATGCTTTATATCTTTCCCTGTCTGCGTTTTCTTTTATTAAGATCTCTTTGCTGATGGCTAAATGTCAGAAGTCAGAGAACTTCCTCAGCGACCTGCAGCAGGCGTTTTCCCAAGCAAAGAGGAGTGTCCAGGAGCAAATGGTAAGAGAGCTGCAGCACGGAGATCACCTGGACAGCCCTGTTTGTCTAACCTTCAGAGCACAGTGTGTTTGTAAAAGGCTTTGTCTTGCTGCCCAGCCAGGGCTGGCTAGAGAGAGCTGTGCGTCTGAACACGTACAGATTTGAGCAAGTGAGCTCTGACAGCAAGTGCTGAAGCTGTAGCAGTTTGGAGGGTCAGTCTCATCCTTTCTGCATATGCACAGTGATAAATATTGCGCTCATTAGTCACCTTCTCTTTCCCCTTATTCATTACATACATTCCATGACCATTTACTATCTTATTTCACCTCAGATCTGAAGGCAGAATGGATTTTCTCGACACAGTTTTTTAGGATTCATCACAAGTACCGTCAGTAGTGAACATTTTCTTGAGTTTTAGAGATGAATGCTCAATGTTTTTACAGGTCAGACTTAAAAATCAGCCCTAACACCCCAGATGAGACACGTATGGGAGCATTTTTTTTTTAAAACTATTTTGAGCACCTTGAAGGAATTAAGTGGGAGAATAGGAATAGGACCTCATTTTCTAGGGCAGAACAAAGCCTAACTTCCTTAGGGTAATTCATTCTCTTCTGTACTGGAAGCCATTTTCTTCTTTTTTGATCTCTTGCACAGCATTGTGGGGACTAAAAGCACTGACAGGACAAAAGGAAACAGCCTCAAGTTGCACCAGAGGAAGTTTAGATTTGATATTAGGAAAAATTTCTTCCAAGAGAGGACTGTCAAGGCCCGTCCCAGGCAGTGGTGGGGTTCCCATGATCCCTGGAGGGGTTTCAAAGCTGTGAAGATGTGGTGCTGAGGGACACGGGTTAGTGGTGACCTGGCAGTGCTGGGGGAACGGTTGGACTCGGTGACCTTGAAGGTCTTTTCCAGCCAAAACGATTCTGTGATTTCTTCTCATAAATCCCAGTATTGCATTTTTGGGGTCTGGGATTGTCTAAAGGGCATCAGGATGTTGCTTGTGGAAATGTTCTGCGTGAGAGCCTGGTGGAGATGCAGGGAATTCAGAAATGTATTGCTCTGAATATGCTTTTCATGCTGTCCACCTATAACACAAAGCACAGCTTCTGTCCGAGTTCGAGTCCCTGATTCCCTGTCTAGGGAAGCAAACATTTCTCTCAGAAAAGTTCATTGGATTTCTTTTTTGTTTTTTTCTTTTGTATTGCAAGCAAAACTACGTTGTCTTAAACATTTTTCTTTATGAGGGATCAGCTGGTTTGATGTTTTCATCTACCACTGAAAGTTTGGGGATGAATGTTTAAGGTTTCGGAATTACCTGATCTTACAGCTGAGCTGTTTGGTGGTTTTGATAAACATCACTGCCAGTTCCCAAAGCCACATGTGACTTCCCTCTGCCCCCCTCCGTGAGCCGGCTAATGGATAAATACGGAAGAAAACTGGGAGACTTAACAATGCTGTATTTAGCACTTGCTTCCTCCTATCTGCCTGTACAGCTGAGCCTGATCTTGCCTGTATTTCTGGTGTGTGGGCCAGGCAAGAGAGAACTAGTTGTGTTGATCCACACAATCATTTTGTTTCCCCTCTACACAAAGAGTATCAATTCGCCAGACTTTTGAAAGCAGTGGTAGTAAATGGGGCGTGAAGAGATCTGAGCGTGACCCTAAGTGAGAATTGATGCTTTTCTTTGCATTGGAGGCTGTCCTGACACAGTCAAGGGAGCAGGTTTCAGAAGAGTTGGTTCGACTCCAAAAAGATAATGAAAGTCTTCAAGGAAAACACAGCTTGCATGTGTCATTACAGCAAGCCGAAGATTTCATCCTGCCGGAAGCAGCAGAGGTAAAACATTTAAAAATCACTAACACAAACAACACATTTGACTAGATCTTGCTGGAAGAATCTTCTTTATGAAAAAAACTGACTCACGTAGCACAGTGAATAATAATCTGGATTTTAACCCTGTAAGTCCACGACGTAGAAACCCAGCAGTTTTGTGGATCTCGCTGAGCCATGAGCGTGCCTCGGGGTGTGGATGGATAATAACGTGTTAGCTATGGCCTGGTAGCTGCTCTTTTGGCAGTAGTGTGGGGATTTATCCCAGTCCGGCTAGCTTATTTTGCAACTGGGCACACAAGTGCCCAGTCATTGTAGCTCTAGTGTACTGATTCAGTAAATTAAGCCGAGTTCAATTTCTGTCCAGGCATTAAGACCAGTAATAATCCTGAGCCCTGAACAGTGACAACCCTTGTCATCCTTTTCGTGGCCACTCCGTACGCTCAAGCACATCGAGCTTAAACGATTGTGAGGGGGTGAAGAGCAGGGGGAGAGGGTCATAAATCCCTGGAGACCCAAATCTTTACACATTCTTTATTTACTATGACCAAGCAAACTGTCCTGTGGCTTTGTTTTTTATACCTTGCTGGATGCAAGACCCGTTGGGACAGACACTGGGGTAGCAGAACTTTGGTTTTGGCTTCCGTGCTGATAAATATAGCACTGTGTGACCTGAAGATCATAATACAAATCTTTCCTAATCCTTCATTCAGGAGCTCCGGGAGCTGATTTTAAAATATCGTGAAGACATAATTAGTGTGCGGACAGCAGCAGATCATCTTGAGGAGAAGCTTAAGGCGGAGATTTTATTCTTAAAAGAACAGATTCAAGCTGAACAATATTTGAAAGAAAATATAGAAGAAACTCTACAGCTGGAAATAGAGAATTGCAAAGAGGAAATAGGTGAGTGGGGGTAAAACAGTCTCAAAATAGCAATATCAGAAATCAGTAAGAGGGCTTTGTTTTGTGATAATTAGACCTAAATTTTAAATACTGTCCGTGTTTGATAGCGGATACACTAAAGCTGTGCTGCTGGAACGACAGGGTAGCTAACTCTTCACCTTTGACGTAGCACGTGCTTAATTCTCCTTTATATTAACAGAAGTGAGCAAGGGATGTCCAGCTTCCCATGGTTTCCCTGCACTTAAGCTTTAACATTCTTGTTTTTTCAGCTTCCATTTCCAGTTTAAAAGCTGAACTGGAAAGAATAAAAGTGGAAAAGGAACAGGTAAGAAGCCCTTTCACGGTTGGATTTTTGTGGGGGGGTTGTTTTGTAAACAGAATAGGTTGCTTTTTTCCTTCTAGTTCTGTCAGTGACACTGGGTCACTGTCTTCAACATCAGCCTCTTCATATCAGAGAAAATGAACTTTCCCACCTGCCTTTGAGATGTCAGCCACACTTGGGATAGATCTGTGTATTGTGTTTAGTATGCCCAGTTATGGGGAGGGGAAGAGAGATGAATTCAGGGGGGAATCCTGAAACCCGTAGCATTACTGTTCCCTATTTCCATCCGCCTGTGGGCTGCTGCAGGGCTGGCTTGGTGGTGGAGATAATCTTACTGTTCTGGAGGGAGGAACACGGGTCTGTGTGCTCACGCAGACTCGCACCGGAGACCCTGGCACTGCACTGGTCACTCTCTGTCTGTCGCAGCGCTTGGCATCTGCTCCGAGAGTAGATGCTCCCGTGTGGTAACTGCATCTGTGTAGCTGCTGTGAGCGTGACAAAGGCAACACGTGAGCCTGGAACACTGAAGGGCAGAATGGCTGCACTGATGCCAGCATAGGACTGGGACCTGGTCATAGTTCTGTTCCGTAAAAGACACTTTGTTTCTTAATCTGTATCCCTAACACCGGGTTGACTAATTCCTAACTAACAGTAACGGAAATCTCGGGTTTGGCCATTTCTCCCCAGCTCCAAGAAGGAATAAATGGAGACAAGAGAAAAGTTATTTAGGTGTTTTCTGTGTTCCTAGGACAGGTTATTCAGGTGCATTTCTGAGTCCCAGGATAGACACCCTCCTGTGGAGGGACTGGGAGAAATTGAACTGTTAGGAGGTTTAGTTAATACTTTCTCATTATTATTATTATCATACAGTTGGAAAGTTCTTCACAGGAAAGCCTGCAGCAGCTGGAGAGTCTGCAGGAAACAAAGACCACTCTAGAAGAACAGCTGAAGAAGGAGACTGCGGCAAAGGTAGCTATGATGTCTGGGTCTGAAGTGTGTGTGTCCTGTGTGATGATCAAGCTGTGGCCAGAGAATGTGTCACAGCATCACAGATTGTCTCTGGCTGGAAGAGACCTTCATCCAGTCCAACCTTCGACCCAACACTGCAAGCTCACCACGAAACCATGTCCCTGAGCACCAGGTTCCCATCCCATTTAACTGCCTCCGGGGATGGCGACTCCACGCTGCCCTGGGCAGTGTCACTGCGTAAGAATGAGAAAGGAAGGTTTTGAATGTTGGTAAGATTCTGGCAGAGGAATCATGTCCCCTGGACAGGGTTTAAATCTCGTCCCGATCGCTTTGCCCTCGGATTTGTGAAGCAGTGGATGGGAATTGCTGTTAAGTGGCAATTTTTGATTGTCTTTCCAAGTTCAGCATCAGTACCATTTCTGTTTGGAAGGTTTCCTGCTGCCCCAGCCTCGGTTTGAAGGCTTAGATACTTGTGAAGAAATGTGGCTTGTTGTCGCTGTAGGAAGGAGCCACTTTGGCAGTCAGATGAATTAACTCTGATCTCTCTTGGGTTTTTTTTTGTTGTTGGTGGTGTTATTTGGGGTTTTTTAACCCTCCCTCAAATACTTTTCTGACTACAATGTGAGGCAGCAAGAGAGTTACATTTTCAGCAGCAGATTACTGCCCTTCGTCTATGGTCATGTTCCATTAAAACTCAGAAATACGCTGCTTTATTTTGAGACCTTTCGACAAGTTAAAAGGCACGAAGCTTTTTCATGCTTTAAGCAATCCAATGAGGAAGTTTGACCAATGGGTGGGAGCCCCTGACGTTGCAGTTAGGAAAATTAAGATGTAAACCCAACGACTGGTTTGATTTCTTGCCTGGACTCTGAGAAGAACCGTGCTGCTTTGTTCTAGTACCGTGCTTTAATCACTTTATACACCCTTTTCCTTTTTTTTTTTTCTTTTCCCCCAGTTTAAGCATAGCATAAAGAATCTTTCTCTCTTCAGGCAAACCTTGAACAGCTGGTGTTTGAAGAGAAGAATAAAGCACAGCGACTGCAGACTGAATTAGATGTCAGTGAGCAAGTGCAGAGAGATTTTGTAAAGCTTTCTCAGACGCTTCAGGTAAGGGAAGCTCAATCAAGTTGTAAGGTTGTACTTTTATTTCTTGACTTTTCCAGAGCTGTGTAAAGTTAGTAGGAGCAGTTGTACATTTTCTTACCTTGGTATATATGAACTATTTTTAGAGTTACGGGTATAATAAACTGATCAAGTATTCCTAATATAATATTAATATTAAAGCCTATGGGGGGGTTATTCTGATTACTTGACTCCAACCAATTCTCAGCAGCAAAGATGTACAATTGTTGTACTAAAGGGAACTGTAGAGAGCTGTAACTGATAGTGCCTTAGACCCTCGTGTTTCATTGTCCTACTCCTGATGGTTTTCCACTGTGTTACTTTTCAGAGCAAATTGTTAGGGTGCAAATATCTGGGGACAAATTAAGGGACTTGTGCTGTTTGATGTGAATAGATGCCATGGTTTGTCACGTTATATTTACTGCTTTCTAGTTATACTATCTAAAAGTCTTACCCTTGCTATTGTCACTTTGTATTTCCTCCAAAAAGCAGAACCTGTGGTCGGCAGTGAGATGCCGAGAGGTGGCTGAAGGAAGGAGTTTTGGCAGGGGTGTTCATCGAGGCCAGTCCCAGTTTGTCAGGCTGTCGAGAGCGCGAAGGGCCCTGCAGTTTTTGTGTTGCAGAGTGACTAACTGTCCCCTCGGCAAGCCAGGCTGGATTGGTCTCCCCTTCAGTGTCCGAGGCGCTAGAATTTGCACCCCCCAGCTCACTAAGGAGATACTGAATTTCAGCAGTGTCTCCTTTCAGCTCTTGGCTCTGTTTACTCAGTGAAATTCAGCAGAAATAAAAGTACAGGCTTTTTTTAGGTCAAGTGTTCAGGTTTATTTGGAAAACTAAACCAGGAATGTAGGAGATTGTTTGCTAGACAAGAGTTTAGCTGGGTGGACAATAGGGCACTGTCCTCTCTTGTTCTGGCTGTTTGCGGAGGAGCAGGTAGGACAAAGGAGACTATGGAAGTGTCCTGGCTAGGGAAGTTGGTTGTTACTTTGTCATCATCCTCTTTTTTTTTTTTTTCCAAGTCCTGCACGCACTGCTCTATGCCCTTCTTAGAGCACAACGGCCGTGAAGACGCGTGGTGCACTCTTCCAAACCCCCAGGTAGTTCAGTAGGCCCTCAGGAACGAGCTCAGGAAGTGTCCTAGCTCTGTGTTTTGTGTGTTCTTTCTGCCCCTAAGCAGTCATTAATTACACTTCAGTTTCTCAGCAGTCGGAGGGAGCTTTCAGTTTACACAGTGCTCTGTGCCCTGCGTAACACGCGAGTTGCCGTCGGGTGAGGATTTGGGTCTCTGGATAACCATGCAGGGCTATTGTCTTCTCTGACCTTGTCAGTGGTGGGGTGTGAGCTGTCCACTGGCCAAATTAGGTGTCAGCAATGGAGAGAAGGGCTAAAAATGGATTAACTGCTACCTGGGAAGTTACAACTGAAAGCCCAGATCCTAATACAAAGAACATGAAAGTTTGAATTTAAAACCTAAAAACTAATAATAAAAAAACCCCAATAAAATCTATTTTTGCATCATTTCAACACAGTTCTGCTGGGCACTTCTTCAACAGATAAGAAATAGCTTAAGATAGATGATCAGACAAGCAAGTAACAGGAGAGAGCTTGGAAATGGGACATTTTCTTCTCACATTTGAGCTTTGATGCTGAGCGGCTCGAAGGCCCAAGTGAGGCAGGTCTGCAAGTCCGTTACGTTCTCTCTGGGAACGTTTACTCTGCTTTGCACACCTTTCCCACTTCACCTGGCCAGTGTGGTGTCAGTGATTGGTTACAGGGCCGTCACAGAGTGATGCTAGAGGCTTTCTTGAGCCCCCCACATAGTGGCTTTTTAATGTAAAACCACAACTGCCTTATGTCTCTTCCTTCCTGACACTGTTGGTTCTGTTAGGCTTGTGATCCTTCACACCTTGCATTTCTCAGCCAGCGATGACTTGATATCTGTCCCTTTTTGCTTACACAGGTACCAGGGGTGGCCTGTTGGCTCGGTTTTGGGGCTGGGGCTCTGGTTTTACGAGCTCAGTGGCCTCTGTTGGTTCCCGTAGGTGCAGCTGGAGCGGATCCGGCAGGCAGACTCCCTGGAGAGAATCCGCGCGATCCTGAACGACACAAAACTGACGGACATTAATCAGCTTCCCGAAACATGACACCCTGATGAGCGGGCTCCAAGGCTGCATTTGGGGTTTTTAACTCATCTTTATAGCAACATTAATTATTATTTAACTCTAACCGAACGAGCAGAAGACAACAGAGGGGAGCAGTGACTAAGTTTTGTTTCTAGAGGGGAAAAAAGGTTTCGTACTGGGCAGGAAGAGAGCACAAGAGTGACTTGCAGTGTAGGAAGGAGAACTTTCTAATGGAAACACTAATGAGTGTGGTGTTTCGTGTTCCACTGAGTGGGATCAGTCCTTACATTCTGAAAACTTCCCCTCTTTTCAGCCGACTTCGTAACCTAATATAGAGTTTTGGAACGTTTACCCCCTTATCTTTCCCTCTTTCCTTTCCCCCCCACTACTGTGATCGAAGTAGCTGCTGGAAACCATATTGTCCCTCCAAAACATTGAAGAGCAAAGTGGTTGAAGTTTTTCTGTTTGAATAGTCAGTAACAGTATTCAGCTAGCAGAGAGGATGAGGTGTAGAGTATGCTGTACGAATATTTTATATTAAAATATGACTTTATTAGCAGGACACTGGATATTGATCTTATTTCATAACTCAGTACTTTCTTTTTTTTTTTCTTTTTTTTTTTTTTCTTTTTTCTTTTAATTTCCCATTGACTTTCTGTTGAAGAATCTGAATGCTGCTGAAACGTGGTGGACTTGAGTGAGCTGTGTGTCTCCTGAACAGATAAATGCTAATCCAAACCAACATACTGAGAATTTAGCTCCTTGACATTTTTCCCTTGCATTCTGATACTTAAAAGCACAAGAAATGCACTGTTTCGTAACCTCTTCATAGATGTAACTTAGAATATGGAGCTACAACCGCTTCTTCCTCATCTCGTAAAGCCGAGCAGTACCTGTAATCCCTTCTCTCTGTAAAAGAAATTACAAACAGAAAAAGAAAAGGAAAAAAAAAAAAAAAAAAGTCCAGTTGCCAGCTTTGCCTGGCAGGTGCCAGGGTGAGGTGCTGAATGAAGCAGTCGGCTCGACCCACCGCTGCTGGCTCAGCCCCGCGGTCCGTGAGACGGTGGCTGCACTCTCGGGCACAGAGCACAAATGCCAAGGAGCTGCTGGTTCCAGTTTGAAAGGTACAGTGCATCTCTTATTTTGCAGTGTGGTGTCGTGGCCTTGCTCAGAGCTGACTCCGGCACCGGCCCGTGTTTCTGTAACCACACGTTTAAATTACGCTACGTGGGATGTCAGCGGAGGCGAGGAATCCTTGGGACCGGTCGGCTGTTAGGTTTGGCTTTCTTGTTCTGTAAATGGAAGGGGGTGGTGCGACCGTTCCTCCTCCTTTTTCTCCTTTTGTCGTGGTTCCGTGGCACAGCCGGACAGCAGCGGGCTCGTGTACGGTTACGGGCATTGATAGCACTGGTGGCGAGTTGAGCTCTTGAACTGGCCCCTACTCGCCACTCAGTTAAAGGAAAGGAGGCTGCAGACCAGATCACTGCTGTCCGGGATCTGTAACCTGGGCTTTCCTCCATTGACTATTGGGGTTTGTTTTTCTTTACCTACTTGGCCATAGATCTGAGGGTGAAGAAAACCAGAAGTGACAGAAAATGCTCCGAACGGTAATGCACGTGACTATATTTTAAGTGCTTAAATCCTGGTTTTAGCAGAGTGCATCCTGCTACTAACACCAAGTTAGAGCCGGTGGATTTGAAGAGGAAGGCCTTAAAACCAGCCAAAAAGCAGCATACGGGCTCCAATCCTTGTCACTCAGTGCAAGAATTAAAGCATTTTTTTCACCCTATTAATTCTTTTTGCAATCCTGACACCCAAAACCCATTTTTCCTACCCTAGTAAGCACTAAACTAATAGATGGCAGAGCTGTCATCTTCTTAAGACGACATCTAATTTCACTTAAAAGCGAAATTAAAATGCAGCTTAGGTTCTTTATTAATTGGCTATTACCAGATTTCGGGGTGTTTTTAACATCTCCTCTCGTTTGTGATCTGTGAAGTGACAGCAGCTGCCTCCTGATGCCCAAATCCAATAGCAGATGATTTGCGTTCAGATTTCCAGTGGTCAGGCTCCCAGGCTGTTGAGTAAACTTTGGAGAGGAAAAAAACCCACAGGCCTATTGTTGGGAGCTGCAGAACAAAAAGCTTTTTCCTGTGTTCCTTCCCAAAACCGATCTCGGAGCTGGTTACTGATACTTGACCTGGGCAGCAGTGTTTAAGGAAGCCTGGTGGTGTGTGGCAAAACTACAGCGCATCACCCTGCACCGCTCTTCAGCGAGCTGAACGCTTCAGAAACTGCACCTGAAGATTGAATGGGGAAAAAAAAGGATTTCTGGTTGAGTTTCTGGGCTGTCCTAGTGCAAGAGAGCGAGGAAAGGGGCTGTTGCTACATCCCTCCCTGGTCCGTGTGTCAGTGCTGTGCTTGGCAGCCCTGCCCGCGCCGCTCGCCTGTGGCTGTAGCCGATGGCTTTAGGTTGTTTCGGAGAGTCCGGGGCTGGTGTGGCTTTTCCTTAGGGAAAGGTTTTCCTTAGGGTTGGTGTGGCTCTCTGGGGGCGTGGTGGGGCCAGGGCCAGTGGTGGCTGCAGGGTGCTGTCCTACGACCCACGGGGAGAGGGGTGAGCCGGCGGTTGGTTTGTGATTGTTGCAGGCACAGTAGCACAGAACAGTCGCTGAATGGAGTTCTCTGTGTGTGTGTGTGTTCGTGTGCATGCGAGTGTATTTTTCTCAGTGGTCAGGGATGTTGGAGGAAGCTGGAGATGAGAGCTCACCTGGAAGGGGTGGTGCTGGCTCCTGGCTTCCTTTTACACCAGGCACAGTGCGGGTCGGTGAAGGAACTTCCTTTTGGTCTGGGGGGAAGGGTGTGCAACTGCTCTGTGCTTGGTTTCCTTTTTGCCACCTTGTTCCATCAAACACCTCTCCTCTTTTTTAAGTACAATCTGTGACCATTTTAGAGCTGGGATGCGAGTGATCTTTTTTTTTTCACCAACCGATGAACTTCAGGTGATACTTTTACACCACTTGCATGTTTTTAAATTGGAACCCCGACTGTTCACCGACTGTTCACTGGAGTGGTGGGAGCTGCGCTCCCTCCGGCCGGCCCCGGGGGGCTGTCACACCCCCCACCCCAGGGAGGAGAGCACAGCTTGGGAAGCTGTAACTCGAGCTTCTACTCAACTCAAACTTCAGAAACTTAAAGGGGCCTTTAAAACCAGAACAAAACAGCGTGTGCCAAATTTGCAGAGCAGATTGTAAAGAGTGTGACTGAAGTGCAGTAAAAGCTGTTGGTGGAGGTATTCACCGGGTGGATGATGGTGTTCTTGCTCAGAAAACATCAGGAAACAAATGCTCTTCCCTCCAGTTCTGCGTGTGCTGGAGCTTGATGGGAGTAGGGTGGTAGGTTCTCCTCGCTTAGACTCTTGACGGGCATTACTTCCAGCATGGCAGGTCAGCTACGATAGAGGGTGAGCGGAGTGGGAAACTGGTTTCTGTCCGTGTAGACTGTAAAAGGGACGAGATCAGTTTCGTATGCATTCCTATACCTGTATAGTCTTAATCTGTACAAAACCCAAGTGTTCTTGCAGCATGTCTGGTAACCCTGTTACCTAACAGGTCCTCAGAGCCCTCCTTCCCTTACAGCTTTACGTTGGCACCCCTCGCTGTGCCGCTGTCGTAGCAGTGCAGTACTACTCCAAACTGAGCTTGACCGTGCCGCCTTCTCTAAGGGGTGGGGGGGAGGGGACAACAATTATTTATTGTCCACTAACGTTTGTTTAGGGCAGAGAAGTCATTGGCCTTTTAATGTCAAGAGGGGACTCCAGAGCCATCTTTGGGTAAAGGCAAACTGAGTGTTTGGAAGTTAATACTGCATTCCAGTGAACCAAGCCATTGGTGTCCTGTGCAATTGTGGGTGTAGAGTTCTGCTGTCTACAGGATTCAAGTGTAACCATTTGTTAACTGTATTGAAGGTGTGTCCTTTATGAAGAAAGTGTTCCAAATTAAAAAAGAAAAAAAAAAAAAAGGCTGCTGAAGTGTGTGCGCTTCTCTGGTCTTTCCTCTGCCTTCTGCTCCCCCTCACCATGCAATGGACCAAGGGTAGCAGGGGGCTCCCAAAATAACCCCAGGGAGGTTCTGAAGGAAGTAGCAACCCCCACCCTGCTGAGCTGGCTGGAAGTGCTGCACGACCCCTGCTTAATGTTTGAAATACCTGCTGCAGACTCTCAAAAAAACCCACAGCGTGTGAGGAGTCATAACAAAAGTAATTTATTTCACAGTCCATCTTTACAAAATAATAAGTGAAAGGCCTATTATCCAACATAGAAATGTTAAATATACAATGGGAAATACCAGGGAACAGAAAAGGTCATCCAGCTTTCTGGTGTAGGTTCCTCATCATGGACACGTTAGAAGTTCACGTGGCTTCGGATGTCGTTGATCTGTTTTACCATTTCCCTTATGTGTTCTCCCCTTCAAGGAAAATAAAGCCAAGTCAAAAGGCTGCAAATCATTTTTGCTCAAATGTAATGAGAAGGGATGGAAGTAATGGAAGTAGAGAATGGGAGCACCACTGCGCGTCCTGTTCCTGACAGGCTGGACACAGACTGCCGGAAGATCCCGGGACGAGAAGCAGATTTCAACTCATCTGCTTTAGCAGCAGCAGGAGCTGCTTCAGCCCCTCGGAACAAGCTCCAGCTGGCACGTCAGCCAGCCCCCCATGCAGCAGAGAGGTTCAGTGATAGCCCAGAAACCCCGATGGCATCACCTAGCTAAGTGCCAGGGCAGGAATCCCACAGGAGGATCCAAGCTTGAACTTACTCTTCCTTCAAGACGGTTTGGATGCACTTGACCTGGTAGGCACTGAGGGTGATGCTGGGTTTGTGGGAGCTGGTGCCCTTCTCCATCTTCTTCTGCTGGTATTCCGTTTTCATTTTAACCTAGAAGTCAGGGACAAGGAGAAACCCCAGCCCGTGCTGGCGTTCCTGCCCGAGCGAAACCTGCTTACAGTTACACCCCTGTCCCACCACCAGGAATGGGTCCTCTCTGGGTTACAATCTGCTCGTCCCTCCCGCAGACAGGAGAGACGGTTGCTGCTCACACTAAGGAAGGTGTGTGCAGCTCCTTTCTTCAGGTGTATACTGGGTTGCAGCGGTTCTGCCTATGTTTCTGACAAGGATCAGAAGTTACCTGTGGTGGTGCTAATTTAACACAAGTACAGGGTTGCTCTCCTGGCAGGACTCGATTCTGCCAGCCCTCCCAAGGTGCCAGCAGGCTGGGGGCAGTGACCTGCCACAGCCCGCCCTCCCTCCCCTCACCTGTCTGAGCGCCTTGCTCAGGGGCAGCAGCTGGTTGTGTATCGTCTGCAGCTCTTTCTTCATGTCTCTTTCAGCGTCTGATAGAACAGGGAGCTGGGAGTGTAAACTCCGAAGGACTTTCTTCATCCTTGATGTAAAAAAGCAAGAGATGTTGCTGAATTAACTCACCTCTTAGGCCAGTTACTGTGAGACACCAACAGTCTTGTGCTTCTGATGCTCTTCCTTAGTCTCAGAGGCTCTGGATTTGACCCTCTCAGCTACTCTCACGTGGTGTTTCTCACTGGGAAGCTGACTCAGCCTGGACCTGAACTGGTGCTGAAAAACCACCCCTGAGCCCCACCCCAGAGCCCTTCAGAAGTCCCGTCTTACTCTAGCACACCCGGTGGCACTTTCTGCCTGCCCTGTTCTACGTGTGGACGTGCAAACTTCTGCGTCACCGTGAGTGATGGCTGATGAAATGTGAGCCTGGCTGGCACTGACCTGTTCATAACATCTTCATGCTTCTCTTTGGCTTCCTCGTACTTGTCGGCCAAGCGCTCGGCCATCTCCCGCAAACTTTTCCTTTATGCAAGTGAAAAACGTGTATTTAGTTTAGATTCACATGCAAGGCGAGTCTGGGAACAGGACAAGGAGGCTGCAGCAGAAGCTGGAGCAGAGAGTGACCCCAGTGCAGCAGGAAATGCTTCTCGCTTGGTTCGCCCAGGAGCCCGTGAAGTACTTTTTGCACTCACCTTTCCTCTCGACAGTAACTGAGATCTTCCAGTTGTTTTTTTTTCTGTTCCCGCAGCAGCTTCACTCTTAAAGTAAATAAATACATAAAATCAACCCCCTCCCAACAGCAGTCCAGGTGAAGCAGGAGAAAAATGTAACATAAGGGATTGATGCTCCTGGGAGCATGAAGAACTAAAGACACTGAGGAAGGGGCAGGGATGAGAACAAACTTTTCCACTTTGTCCTAACTTTAACTAACTACAGTTTGAAGAAGCAGAGACTTAACACAACTCTCCTTTGTCAAGATCACTGCTGAGGTCAAAAGATCCCCTGCCACCCAGAGGCAGACTGACCACAGCAGGAGAGATGTATTATTTTTATGTGCATGTTTACGTTGTTTTTTCCTTTCCCCTACATCCCCCTCCAGAGATCAAGTATTAACGCTCGCCCTGCTTTTCCCAGTAACCCACTGGTGTTCCATTAGTCTTACCCGAGTCTGTCTGACTCTGTCCAGCAGAGGAGGTTTAGTGCTCAGCGCGCTGTGCCGCTGTTCCACAGAGACATTATACGGCACCTAGTTATGAGGGGGTTGTGTTACCTTTGCTGGATTTCCTCCCGTGCCAGATCTTGTTTCAGAATGTATTCCTCTCTGAACACTTGCGTGGCTCGGCTGAGAAGCTGGAGGCATTCTTCAGGGGGAGGAGCAGCATCGGGATCCGCAGACCTTGAGAACGTGAGAGGCGGGGTTTGCACTCTCGCCCTAACACGTCCCTTCAGAAGGCTGGAGAACTTCCAGGACTTATGGCAGGGGCTCTGGGGGCTCAGTTAGGGAAGTGAGGGACTAGAATTGAAGCCTTTTGCTAGAGATCATTTTTCGTATGTGAGGAAATCCCGAGGCAGCTGAAGATACTCAAAACCCAATGGGATATGTGAGGAGCAGCCTCCACAGCTGAGGTCAGCTCTGCTTTGACCAGATCATGGATCATCCCCTCCCAACCTCCATCGTCACTTGATTTGATGTCAACCCTCTACAGACAGGGGCACAGGGTGGCTGCAAGAGCTGTGCCTCTGTTATCGTAGAATCACAGACTGGGTTGGGTTGGAAAGGACCTTAGAGGTCATCCAGTTCTGACTCCTTGCCAC
>JAAGNO010019364.1:0-14105 GCA_033439905.1 Ceryle rudis
AGCTAGAGGTAGGCTCGGAGCCGTGTATGTTCTGCAGTTAGCGACAACCTGGAGGGCAATCGATGAGCGGCGAAGCCTGGCAGACCTCGCAGGCTCAGGGGGCCGCTGACAGCACCGCCCAGCCCCGGCCTCTGAGGCAGGGGCGTTTTCACCCCAGGCACTGTGTTTATTGGCAAGGATCGGAAATTTTCTTTAACGTTTCTTCACCTTCGTGCTAAATCCTGGGAGGGCACAGTGTGCTTCACAGCCCCAGGTGCAAAAATGTTAATCACTATGTGCAGGAGTGCAAATTCCTAACAAAATCCAGTTGAGATTTTAAGGGCTTTTGAAGACGCCAAGTGGCAATAAAGTAAGTTTTTACCTATCTGGCTAGTGATAGATTAAAAAACAAAACAAACAAACAAACAAACAACCCACACCAAAAAAACCCCAACAGTCATCTTGGGAAAGAATAGTATTACAAATATTTTAGTAGTCTTGAGGTAAGGGAAGCTGAATGACCAGTTAGTTTCTCAGTCAGAGGTAGGGTGCCTCAGCGAAACCATAGAGACCATAGATCTTGGACTGAGAAGCCTTCAACTCTTCCTCAGTCTAAGTAACTTAGTTTTTTGTGAGTTGCCTGTTAGCCTTACTTCCCATTTTATGGTATCCTGTCCTTTTCACAGCTGTGGTAACTCTGGAAAATTGTGATATTTTTAAGTTTATTGAACTGTTGTTACATGCAGCCCCTCAGTCACTTTGTTGATTCTGTAAGAGAAGGGTGGGAGTTCTTTTAACAGTTCATTTTTAACAACTGTTGTATTTCTTCTAGACTAAGTACCAGCACCACTGCTAGCAAAACTGAAGGTGTATGAGTTTGCCCATTGCACTTCCGCAGTTTCCTCCTACGAAAATCTTCAGAGAAACTCTTTCAGAAACTTGGAAAAATGGTGAGTACCATTGACACTGCTTGTTTGTTGCACTATGTTTGACACTTTCATATATATATGACAGGTAGGTACTTCCAATGAACTCTATAAAAAACACAGGTTAGCTCTAGCTATCTAACTAAATTTATATTTACAAGCAAAATTAAACATGTTTGCATAGCAAGGGAAAACAGAAAAACAAACCTATGTATGACATCAAACTACAGCAAGGCAAGGACACAGTATATTTAAGCATGAGTGACCACATTTTTTTTTTTTTAAAAAACTTTCAGAGGTGGGAAAAAAAAATGTTAGTTACTCAAAATAGCTGGGGGATTCTGTGACAGCTAGTAAAGAGGGTTGTATCTGTCTCTGATACTTAAAGTAGAAGCAGCTCTTAAATTTTCTTCTGTGAAGTTTACAGCCTGGAGTTTGACTTTAAGTCTTGAAAAGGAGATTGCCTATCTACATATATTTTATCCTGTTGCTATTTAGAGTAAGATACAGAATAACAAGGACCTTAACAGAGTTTTTCTGCTTTCTCAGATAAGTACATTAATTACTAGGGTAAAGAACCATGGCTGTTGCTATATTTTAGTTTTAGCACAATCAAGAATAAAAATCTTTTGCACCATGTTTCCGTGGAATGGAAAGCTTGTACAACCAGTATAGCTTTAGAGTTTATGCCGTGACTAGTATTAGAAACTATTATTAAAGTTTCAGGAGACCAGTCTAGCTAGGCTCCATCAAATCTATCAGTAGTAGAAGTATTATTTCCACGGAGTTCTGTTCATAAATTGAATTTGCCACAGTACTGCAATAGGAATGGAGAGAGCATATCAGACATAATATCCTTTATCTTATTTATATGTTATTACTGATTTTTACCATTTACATGTAAATGCTAAGTTATTACATTATTATTCTGCATGTTTATCTTTCAAAATATGCAATTATTCCAAAGTCTTAGTCTCTCTGGCATTTGCTTATAGTGATTTACTGCTGTCTACCACCTTTGTAAAGGAGCACACAGATTATTTTTTGGAAAAAAAAAAAAAAAAAAAAAGATAAAATGGAAGGTCTTGATCAAAGATTAAGTAAATTCCCAAAAGATTCATCACAGGTCAAAGGATGTAAGCATTCCCTAAATCTTACTAGAATGATACTGAGAAAATTTGTTCATGGCTTAATAAAGCTGTATAAAACTTTGCCCTAATAAGTTTCCAAGTTATAATGAGTATTTCATTAACACTTGCAGCCACTAGGAATAAAATGAACACAGTTCTTGCAATTTCTTGGAAAACGTTTCTATCATGCTGTATGAAAAGTAATAGGCATATCTGATTTACACAAATCACCAGTGAAACTGTATTTGTAAAAGCTCAGTTCCTTTAAAAATGATCTCTTCAGGTGCCTCCAGGCACCTCCAGGCAGATATATTTTCTTCCCATAACAATTTTAACATAAAGTTCCAGGAACCAGGATTTCATCCACCCTCTCCCTGTAGAAAATGATGAAGGTAGCCCAAGGCAGTTTGTTGCCATTTATACACAGGCTATTTTTGGCTCCCATTCCAAGGTGGTTAACTCTTATGCATTTAGTGGAGAGGCTGGGTGTCTGACAGAGGGCCTGGATTCCACTCAGTGGGGCAACTGCTCAAAAATGAGGCATACAGTGGTAAACTCTTAGATGACCAGTTCCTTTTTTCATGTACAGTTTTTAACCTGGAACTTTTAGAATGATGCTGCTGCTCTTATTTGTCACACTAAAATTACTGCAAAATAACCTGAAATAAAATCCTTTTTATTAATTTCATTACATAGTAAGGTTCCCAAGTCGTAAGAATGGGGTTTGTATACATGGTGAAGTAAGTATTCCTAACCCAACAGGGAATCTGTTGAAGCTCTGGTTAAGGGACAGTAATTTCCTGTGTGAAGAGGCAAAGATAGATAGTCTATTAACCACTCAAATCAAATGTGTGATCCTAACAGTTGGTAACACATAAAGATGGTCTGGGAGCAATAGGGAGCTGTGAGTCTCTTGTGCACTTCTGTCACAACAGTGGGTCAGCTGCACTTCCACTGTTCCCAAGGAATAAACTTTAGTGAAAAATACAAGGCAATATCCAGAAAACCTTGAGCTAAGAATAAGTGCCAGACTACAAAACAAATTCCAGTCAGGGAGCAGATAATGCGCACTGGCAGAAGTGATGCTGGTCTATAACATCTATTTGGAGCTACAGTTTCTCCTATCTACTCTAGAGAATTTGACTTCCAAAAGGTTGCAATCTGGCAGAAACAGCCCTATCCACACATTGCTTTTATTTCTGGAAATTATGGGATAAAGTCTGTAGATTAAACCAGTAGTCTTCATGTTTACTTCTTCCTTTCACTGAGTTTTAAAGGAATTGATGTGCCTGAAAAGACACAAGTGTGCTTTAGGACAGAGTATGTTTCTTCCCTGAGAAAAAACTCTAACAGGAGTTCTTAATGAGGTGAAAGTACTTTCTTAACAAAGACAGTAAGGGGGAGTTGGCTGTGTTACTCCTTACACTCTACAAGACTGTAGAAACCAGAAATGCATTTTGTTTGTGTTAATATGCTTGTCAGACGTGTCTTTTTAAAGCCTACGTGTTTTCAAGGGGTTTTGTGTGTCATTTCTGAGGGAGATACTACTTTTCTGATGATAGAACTACTTCATTCTACTTTCATTCACTGAGGGGTGACCTCATCAATGTTTATAAATATGTAAAGGGCTATTGTCAGGAGGATGGAGCCTGCCTCTTCTCAGTGATGTCCAAGGATAGGACAAGGGGCAGTGGGTGCAAACTGGAGCATAGGAGATTCCAAAGAAATTTAAGGAAAAACTTTTTCACAGTGAGGCTGACAGAGCACTGGAACAGGCTGCCCAGAGGGGTTGTGGAGTCTCCTTCTCTGGAGACATTTAAAACCCACCTGGACACCTGACGTGCTCTAGGTGGTTCTGCTCTGGCAGGGGGGTTGGACTGGATGATCTTTTGAGGTCCCTTCCAACCCTTAACATTCGGTGATTCTGTGATTCATTTGAGCTGTGAAAATTCAGTAGGTAAATATATTTATACAGTGTAGTATATTGTCACAGATTAGTAATTATCTGTTATTACAAAAAGTTGTACAATTTCTGCTGATTAGTCTAAAAATGTTAAGGGTCTTTTCCAACCTAGATGATTCTTTTAATCAATGATTCTATGGTGCTTTTATTTTCCTGGAGTATTTTAAGGAAGCTATTAACTTTAAACTACTTTTAGCAGAAAAAGGCAATTATTTCTTTTGCCATCATAAAAATAGTTAATATTGTTAAGAAATTCAAAATACATTAAGAGAAAATGCTGTAGAAAAAAAAATTTAGAAAAATGAACTTTCACACACTGTGTTTTCTATGACATGTAGGCCCTTTAATAACGAGCAAAAATCACATAAAGAATTCCAGAATAATATTTTAAACTAGCTTAAAACACTGTTAAATACAACAGAAAATGCTCGTTTGAGTGATTAAGTTCTCTGAATTTCTGAGTAGTAAGTGCACAGAACTTTGTACCACTTCCAGGCCTAACGCTGCTTCTGCTGGAATTCCAGATAGAGGCAGTCTGCTGAAACATGAGTTCAGTTACCAAATATAGATGAGTGGGGTAAGAATTACATAGTCACAGAGGACAGATGTAGCACACTGGCCACAGTCTTCTCGATGGTTACTGAGCACCAAGCAATCTTTAGTGAATAGCTGGAGCAACTTTAAGCCTACTTAGATAAAGAAGGAAAAAACAACTTTACCCGCTATTAATTATACTTGAGACTCTTCATATTGGCCTGTTCATTGTAAGGTCTGTTTTATATTTTCTGCTAAATGTCATTATTGTACTTTGGGGAGTAATTTTGCAGGATTTCAAAATTCAGAGGAAAAATATGTGCCTTTTTTTGGTTGTAAAAAATCTTACTAGATACATTTGTTCATATTATTCCTTTGAACAGATTTGCTTTGGAACATATTTTTTAATATTTTTTCATTGGACAGTTTCTGCAGATTCAGGAGGCTTATACTTTTCTTGAAATGCATCCTTTGATTTTCTCTAGTTTTCCAGATTTCATTATTTGAATACCTTGATTTGATTAATTATTCAAATGTTTTCTGAGATTATTGTAATCCAATACATCTGAATTTACTATTTATCATATTATTCCTTAGAACATCTATACTGTTTTCTGAAGAAATATTTAAACTGTGATATAAAAATGTGTGTTTACTTCTGAGTAATTTTTACTTATATAGCAAATAGGAGCCCATAAATCGTTTCTATATAATAATGCTGGAAGTGTAGCGAAGCACTGGTCTGCATGCAACATTGCATTTTATGTTTGTGTCTTTAAATGATACAGTATATGGCTTTGCAGGGTACCTAATGAGTAATGATGATGAAAACTGTTATAAATACATTGTAGTCTAACTCAGAGAAGCTAGAAATAGCATTTGAAATTTCTAATTATGATCTTGCATGCTCCTTGATGGGGTTAGCAATATTTCACCTCCAGCTTGCTGTGGTTACAAGTTACTCTAGATGAATAGTGGGTTTATGTATTGCAGTACAGCTGAACAAAAGTTAGCTCCCTAAAGCTAGACATATAAATCCATTTTTAGGCACCAGACCTTTTTCACCAAGAAGGCTTATCAGTTTTAGCACTAGCAATCACCAGCACGTTTAAATTAATCGACTTTATCTAACTACCCAGCTACAGATTGATTTACCTAAATTTAGAAACTGGGCTTTGAAATTATGACATATGTAGCCATTATATTTTTCTAATGATAAAACTGAGTATTAGGAAGAGATACGCTAATTCATAATACATTCATTTTAATGACTGTGTCGTGTGGCTAGCAATAGGTGAAATTGTCCTCCGACCCATAGCCCATTGACACACCAGAGCAGCTTGGTGTTGGAAGTCAGAGACAGTTATCTGAGTATGTAATATATCACTTCTGAAGCATGAGCAAGCTAGGAACCACTATGAATCAGATTTGAATAAAGATACCATCTGAAGCACAGATATTTAGGAGTTATCTAAATAGTAAACTAGCACCTTTGTTCATTTGAATAGAAAGTTTTAAAAAATAACTAATATTAAGGAAACAGAAACTCTCCAGGTTTAACCTTTGGTTCCCTGGCATTCATCCAGTTTATGCCTTAACAGCTGAGACTCTAGACCAACTGTTTGCTTGGCTCCTCAGATTCATTCTTTAAAGCTGCTATGTGGTAGTCAGTTATACTCTATAGACTTTTTTAGATTTTGTTGACAAGAGATCGGCATGGTTGCTAAATTTGTTGCCCTGTAAACGCCATTGAAAGGAAAGAAGGATGTAATCCCAGCAAAGAATAAGCCTATCTCTGTATTCTGTAAAAACATATATCAAATCTTAAAATGCTTTTGTTTTCTTATTCTACATGTTGAGTTGTAATCTGTTGGCAAGACAAGCAGGCATATCAAGAGATGCACGTGCCAGGCCAAGAATTCCAATAATCTACCAGTCAGTTAATGACTGCATGCTTGGTAGACCTGGTGAAGTGACTAAAGGTAACTGCAGCTTGCACAAGCTAATGTAAAATACATCCAAGTGCACCTCATGACTGGCAAGTCACCTATCTATCAGTGAAGAAATTCCTTGGACAACTAAGAGAAAATGTAATATTTTTTTAAATCTTGTGCAGAATTAATCACATAGAAATGATCATAAGAAGAAGAGAATTTTCAAGGGTAATTAAAAACACTGTTCAACTTAATTAAATGCTTCACAGAAGCAGCCATTACTTTTAAGATCAGATCAGCCACAATCTAGTGACCAGCAGGATAAATACATTTCAATAAGGTGAGTTTCAGTCAGAACCTTCCCTTGAGAAAAGAACATTTTCTCAGATCTCTTGTTTCTTGCTGGCTTTACAGTGGCAGAGAACACTCATCCTCATTCCAAAACCATGTGGGAGATGAATAGATGTTTCTGTACTTTGCAAACTGGTACAGAATATCTGTTATACACTAATATGGTGCAGGATGATAACATAGATTGTGGAATCTATTTCTTTAGTGTTTTACTTTTAGCATGTGGTAGTTTGATATTTCACTTATTGGCGTTAAGGAAAGTGCTACTAAACTGTATTGAAGGGTAACAAGTTAAAAATGTTAACACATAAAATAATATGAAACACTTTATCAACATTAAACAGAAAGCATAACCTGGAATTTCTAATCCAAACATCCCTGTGTAGATTCTCAAAATGGTTTCAACAGAACACTGTTTTCCTCTCAGAATTTGATGGTGTAGTGTCTGGAAGGCAGTGTTACAGGGAATAGAAAAATAAATATATTCCTCAAATCATTATAAACCTAAAACAAACAAACAAACAAACAAAAAAGTGCTTTGATATCAAATAACAAATGACTCAGATTGCCTCAGTGGAATTGAGTTTGTGCTAGTCAATGTACAGATAAAGGATGTCTTCATAATTCTGAAGGAAGACACACGAGAAAAATGACTCTTACGTACCCTCATTTCCACCTAGACAATTTGCAGGCCTGGCCCATCCTAATAAAACCAAGTTTATGGTAACTATTTCATTCACCATGGGTTCTGCTCTTCTCCCAGTTTTGTGTCTGGCTTATGGAAGTGGGATATAACAGGGTATTTTTTATTGAGAAGTTTTTTCATTAAGGAATTGTATTTGTGTCTTCCAGGATGCAAGACAGAAGTTGTGGACAGGCATTGCCTCTTTCTTTAATGCTGAAGGAGGCATACTGTACAGAGAGAGGCAACAATAAGGGGTATCCTAAAAATATGTCAGAAGCTTCATCCTACAATGACTTTTTCAATGATTCCCTGTCAGACATACAGAATGGTGAATTTTCAAATGAACTTTCTGCCTTCCTTACCCAGGAAGAGATACGTAAGAGCCTTGACATAGCTCAGGAAGCCATTGCCAGTTCCACGAAGGAGGATCAGAATGCAGCACCAGACTTTACTCATTATTTCAACACCTCTCTTTCTAGAACTTCAGAAAATCCTTCTATCAGGGATACCAAACTGTATGAGCAAGACACTTCACAGAGGCCGCAAGCAAGTAGTCTGACTTCATGCACTGCAAGTCACATTCTCCCAAGGAATCAGAAAGAGCAATCCACCGCATCTCAAACAGCAGGTAGTGTTGTCACAGTTTCCAGGAAGCAAGCAAGCACCTCACCTTTGCTAACTGCTAGTCCCAGCTTCATTAGAAGCCTGAAACATTTGGAAAAAGATGGTGTAGGTGTGCCTAAGACAAGCCCCAAATCTGAATCGGCATCCCAGGAAGAAGTTCCTTTCAGGAACAAGCTGTGTGACAAAGCTGCCACATTCATAGAGGAATTGTCATCTATATTTAGACAGGCAGCAAAGACAAGAGGCCGAAGTCCCGATGGGGACTCTTCTTCTCCAGACAGTGGATACCTGTCTCCTAAAAAGAAACAACCAGCTGGAAGTACCTCTGTGAACCAGGAGTTTGACAAGCCACATCAAGAGACTGAGCCGGAGGCAAAATTACCTGGAGTTCATCTGAATGGAGAACCCTTTTCTGAAAGGGAGAGCATCCCTCAGAATGAAACGGCCCTTTGCCACCCCTTCATGAACACAGAAGAGAATCAGTCTTCGCCACCTCAATTTACGCAGAAGCTCCGGAGCCAGGAAGTTGCTGAAGGAAACAGAGTACTGCTGGAGTGCAGAGTCTCTGGCAACCCAGTCCCTGATGTCAGGTAAGTTGCATGCCTTACATCTAAGTCATGTGATATCATCACCTTCTGATTGTGGAAGGTATCTAAGAACAGGTATCACAGGAACCTGCTAAGAGGTAGTCAGTCATACGAGAGCAGTGGAACATGCAGTGTTAGTAAGCACGTGGAATAACAGATTCTGACCTCTTCAGTTCTCTAGCATGTTTCAGTGTTTTCTGCTTGGGAAATGAAGTTCTACTTGAATCAAGAACTACATGGCAAAATTAGAAGCAGAATTAGCTCTCATAACATGCTGTGTGACTGTTACCTCATTAATCTAGGTGAAAGAATTCACAATTTTCCCCCAAAGAGCATATGTAAGGCAGTTGATACAGTTTTTACTGTGAACAAATTAGAATGTCTCCAAGCCCCAAACCAATGGGATTTGGGGTCTATACCTTGAGATAACCTAAAATTTTCTAAATCTAGACAAATATCCTTTTGTGTAAGATATTTCCATAAGGCAATCTTCTTTTGATAGTTTATAGTGAAATTTATGTGCATTCACTTTTGTTAGATGACAAAACATGAAAGTAACTACTGCCTAAGTTTGTTTGGTTTAGGTGTTTTATTTTTATTATGAATAATTCATAATGCTTTCTACTAGCTTCCTTTCCTTCTAAAACTCATGGAAATTAAGGTTAACTAGCACTGCACAGACAGCATTTGCCAATTCACAGGTCTGAGCCTTAATGCTAATATGATTGCACACAGAGTCAGATTATACCTCTGTTTTATATAGTTCCTCACAGCCTCTTTTGCTTTAAAGTCAGCTGAGTGTATTTGATATTCTCAAAGGAAAATTCTGTCCAAAAAGTCATGTTTGGACAGGATAGACTTTGTAGTTCCCCACTCAGAACTTCCTGTAAGCTTCTTTAGTTACATCTGAAGACTACATGATCCTTTTAAAATTCTCAACATTTCCTTAAAGGAATGTAGTAATCACTTTCCTGTGACACTTTTTGTGCTTTGAATTTCTTCACGTCTTTTGCTGTGAATTCAACAAGACTGGAAAGATACAGCTTTGAAAACTCGTGTTATGGCCACATGTGCTTACATATGCCTTCATTCCAAGGTGAAAAGTTACTTCATAGAAAATATCTTCAGAGACTCTTGTTTGTGACTGTTGAAGACAACAGCATTGCTGTCATCCTTATCCAAGTCTGCAGTGAAAATGGGTCCCAGACAAACTGAATATTGGGACACTGAAATTCTTACAGGGTCAAAAGATCATTTGTGGAGACATAAAGTGTGTTCGGTTGCTCTTGTATACAAAATTGTACCTCAATACATTGAGTACATAGGTCAAGTACAAGCTTAGATTGCCCTACAGACTGAAGCCAGTTGGTCTCCTAAACTAAGACAAGCTGTGGATATAAGTGTGTGAAACAAAAGAATTTCATCATGAGCCTTGCCAACAGTTCAAGAAGCTTACCCCAAAAATATAGTTGTAATGCCTGAACTGTAACACCCGTCTAGCAGTATGACAGCCATGTCATGTCATTAATAGTTGTTTGGGGTTTTTTTGTTTTGTTTTGTTTTTTAATATCTGCTGGAATAAAAGGACAAGAATCACAGTTATGGGTGCAAAAGCCTTCCAGCTGTATGTTTTCCTTCAGAATTCTGTGAGGCAGGAAAGGGGAATTGTAGAACTTGCACAATTATGACAGCCAGGGAATGCTCCTTGTGTTTCTTCCTTCCCCCTACCAGCCTACCAATGTGGACGCTAGAGCAACACGAGCTGTTAACTTCTAGTAATTCTTCTGCTGTTGTTGGGTTAGGGAATATGACAGCTAACATACTATTACTGATAACTTTTGAGTTGTAAAATAGAGTAGTAGCAACAGACAGAGGGACCACCCTTAAGGAAGAAAAATAATTACTATTAATACATACTAATGGCCGTTTCACCTAGTTTTACCCATCTCTAGGTTAGATATTTAACCTGAACAAGTCACCCTAGACTCCATCTGCAGTCATTAGAGAGAAACACATTTACCAAGAGTCGCCTCTTTGGTAGACTGGCAGGCACAAGTAATTCAGACTGAACACATCATTACCAGCTTGTCATAAGAGGTGAAGTGAATCCCACCCATTCCTCCATCTCTATGTCAATGGATGGCACAAGGAGAAAGCTGCTCTTACAACTCATATCCACATATAATGTAACTAGAGGAAAAAAACTGAAATGTCTTTCTTACACGTGAGAATGCACCATTATGCAGATTGCCTCAAAGGAACTTAGTTTTCCTAGTATTTGAATTTTGAAAACATCTATACTTCCATAACTTGAACAGCAAACTTTCTCACAAAGTTTTTTGCTAAGAAAGCAAGAGACACAATATTTTTTTAAAATAGGATAGTACTTAGGATGTCATTAATAAGACTATTAATGTACTGAGAGTCAGTCTGTGGACAATACCATTTTACTAGAATGAAACACTGTATTGGCTTGTATGTTTTTACCACCATCAGTCTATGATGTTTTAACACGTATTTCAGTCCTACTGAGTTACAAAATGTATTTTGTGGGGTTAAAATGATCTTAGAATACGCAGCACATAGGCATGGAGGATCTTGAAAAGCAGAATTACTAAACATCTACTACATAGACCTTAGGGTCAGAAAGTATTTCGTAACACAGCAAAAAAACCATCACT
The DNA here is from genome assembly GCA_033439905.1 of Ceryle rudis. Lineage (NCBI taxonomy): Eukaryota > Metazoa > Chordata > Aves > Coraciiformes > Cerylidae > Ceryle > Ceryle rudis. The sequence goes on from JAAGNO010019364.1 coordinate 11,395, forward strand.
GGACCATCAAACTCATACAGGCTGTAATTCCTGCCATTGGTACAAGCAGAGATCTGTTCAGAATTGATAAGAAGTTGTTGATTTCTTTTGTGAATTACAGCACAGACAGTTCAGGTGAGTCTGACAGCAGCAATGAGGTGGCAGTGTTTTAATAGCAAAGATGCACTGTTGTAGTGCTTCATTATCCTGTTGCTCTTATTTTATTTGGCAGAACATCAGTCTTGACTGATATGACTTTAGAAGTGTACATAAATATCAGCTAATCTAGGAAGTTGTGTACAAGCTATGGAGCTTTTTTTGCTTAGGTCTTTTACATCACTGTTGTATTCATTTCAGAGGCTGCTAATATCAAGATGTTTACAACAAATCTGAAAAAAAAGAGCTTTATGTTCTGTAAATTTTAATGTAATCTCTGCTTTTCTGAATCTTAACTCTTGTAGAATCACTGCTGATGTAGATCAAGCATACTTCTAAGTAATCTCATCAGTTATCAGTTAATTTTTACCAGATACAATCATTGCTGAATTGCATCAAATATGCTGCATGCCGATTTCTCAGTCTCTTGCAAAGCTCCCTGACAGTCAATTTAATATTCTTTCGTGGTCCACCCTGGAACTGGTTTTATTTAATAATTTTTGAGAATTCTCCATCTGGAAACAGCGCACAAACCCATAAATATACATAAAGAAAACATGTTACTTACTAATTAAAAATTACTTTGGCGAATCCCCCCAAAAAAAAAATACAGTTCCTTTTTTGTCTCCATTGCATTGTGGGGCTTGAAGAGAAGAAACATATGGCAGCTATACGTCAGAAACCCTTCATTGTGGAAGTAATGCAATCCTGTGGTGTGCAAGCTCATTAGTCTGTAATGACGCTGCCTTGGCTGAAGAGGTCACTCGCGTACAGCAGGGACAGGGCTCTGGCAGGGGCTGGAGCGCTTCTGAGCCGAGCCGCACGGGAGGGGTAGTATAGAGAAGGCCCTTTAGCCATTCAGCGCTGTTGCGGAGCCCGTAGAACAAAAGCTGAGACTCATGCCGTGGTGAAGAGAATAGGCTGAGCGTGTACTCGCGAAACCATTGTTATCAGTCAGAAATTCTCCAAAGTGCATCACCAGTGCGATATTTAAAGTGCTAAATTAGCACTGAGCTAGCTAAAGCAAATCCCTTCTGAGAGTGATTTACAGCTCTTCAGCATTTGCCTCACTGACTACCTTAGTATTCAATTACCTCTGAGGTCTGCTCTGAGCTGTAAGCTATGATAAAAGTATTTTCTGAGGTCTACCCCAAACTGTAAACTATGATGAAAGTATTTACAGATATTCAGCCAGATTCTGTAGCACAACAGGTATTGAAATGTTTTGTGCAAAGTATATTCTCTTCCTTCTTCAAGAGCAACTTGACACACATGCACAGACACACACACACATAAATGCACTTACCACATACTACAGGGCTTTTTTTGCATTAAGGAAACTATTTGGTCTCCTTCCCAAAAGTGTTGTTTACCTAAATTTCACTGTCAAAACTACTCAAAATCCCCACCTAAAAACATTACTTGCATGTAATCCAGAACTGTCCTTAGAAAATATAGAAACAAATGCAAAGGACAATGCTTAAATTTATAATAAACCCCAAACTACCTTGATTTCTACAACTTCACAAAACTTTCTCAGTTTTATAGCCTTTAAAACCTTTGAAGTCTAAAAACATGCAATAAATTACATCTCCACCGTAGTCTATCTATCAGGCACAGCTGCAAAGCACATCAGGCATCAGATTAAGTAAAGGTTAACACAAATCTGTGCAGCTGGGTGGAAATCCAGGTGTACAGGACAATAGTGACTGAACTTCCTAGACAGCAGGTGGTGAATTTTTAAGTCTTGGGAATGGGAAGAGTGTCACAGATGTAGGTTCTGCTTCTTTACTAGGCTTGTTTTTTAGGTAGGAGAACTCTGGTTTAAAGGTAACATTTAGTTTTGTTTCCTCAGATCTCTAATTGTGTAAATTTTGTAGTGGGAGATACAGGTGTTCTGTTCTACTAGTTCTATAATGGCGATGCTTTAATACTACTTATTTTTTATCAAGTATGAGTAGCTATTTATATATTTGTGTTAATGGAACTCATTTGACAATCCTAGGTATCCTTAGTTGGGAAAAAAATCTGTTTCTTGGGGGTGTTCCTTACTTATTTTGTATAAGCTCTTTAATAGTCATCTTCAGAAGTGTTACTTTTCCATTTATAAAACCTTAACTGTTCAGGTTCGAGTTTACAATCAGGTGGTACAGGTCCTGCTTTTCAAATATTTTCATAAGCTAAAATGCATACTTATGTTATTCAAGATGGAAACTTTAGTGAAACTATTTTATAATTAACTTGTTTAAAATATTTATTCATTCACTCTTATTTACTAGCCCAAGACTGAAGAAGCACCCAAGAACTAAATTTGTTTCTGAACAAATGAGATATTTCATGTGTCTTAACAGACTTTACTAGACTGTAAGCATTATGGTAGCTACAGTGATTGCAGAAATACTTTATAATGAAGATTAAAAGGATTAGTATGTGCTCTATGTGGCAGGAGAGGGCTCTTGTGACTTGAAAATCATTAAAGTATTAATAATGAATGTTTAAATGTTTAAATGAAAATTCTCAATAATAAAAACTGCAAAAAAAAATCAGAAAGAAACCATTTGTATAGTTAATACTAT
>JAAGNO010019364.1:14336-28084 GCA_033439905.1 Ceryle rudis
GATGATCTGGCAACCTTACAGATTTACCAGAGACATACTTGCTTTAGTGGGTTTATAAAAGCTTTTATTCAGGTATTGATAGTTTTAGGATGAAGTGACATTTTTCATTTTAACACAAATAAATTAATATACAAAGTATTTTAACAATCTTTAAGCACAACAGTTCATGTTTCACTTTTCCCTTTGGTCTACTGGTCTACTGTTTTTTCTGTTTATTGTGTGCATTTGTGGTGTTTAACTTGGGTTTATTATCAAATGCAATATTTTACAATAAGAACTGATGTAAAACTCTTCCTGAACTGATACAATAGTTTCTATTCCCTTAATTCACAGTGTTGTTATAATTGTTTACTAATGCTTGAACAGTGTGACACAAAACAGTGGTTCTTTTTTATTATGCAGCCTTTTGTAAACAGTAAGAGTTTTGTATTTCTTTCCTAAGGGAGCTAGTTAATGGAATGAGTTGTTAAATTGCTCCCAAATATAAGTATTTTTCTTAAATTCTCCCCCTAGTCTGACTGGTTTTCTTTATGAAACTATTTTACCCAATAAATATACTTTTATACAGAAATAGACAATAGTCTTCTACTAATCTTTTCAGAGTAGAATTCCACTAGTCTGTCTTCTTACTAGTCTTCTGCAAAGGGAGAGTACTTGTTAAGAATGAAGATTCTTGCATGTAAGGGTTTTCTTGTGTCAAAAGCGTTATTTTTGTAGATCTCAGTGTTTTTCTGTGTATGGATCGTGAAGGATCATCTGAAAGTATAAACAGCTTGTGTAATATTGCTAAGTGTAAATGGAAAAATGTTTGCATTCAAGTTAAGATAGATGATCTATAGGTATGAAAAAGATTTGTCAACGTGCTCAATATTTTTTTGTCACATGAATATTTTTTCTTAATCCTCCTTATGTCAAGAATCTCTTCTTGACTTTTGACCTTTTTTTTTTCTGCATTTAGAAGACAAAATAATAGCTACTGTCAGTCTTGACCTTGTTATTTTACCCCTTCTTCCCTTCTCAGTTATTTCCTTTATACTCTTATTTTATTGAACCATGCTATGCCATTCTTACAGCTTGAATTTTGTTTGTTTCATTCACTACTTTGAGATAGGGCCTGCCCATCTCCAGGCAATCTTGGGGTTTCAGTTTGCTTCAGAGCAGATCTGGAAAGTAACGTTGAAAGTCACCTCAGTGACTTGTGAAACTGCTTCACAGTTGTTTGTCTTAGAACAGTGCTCTGGACTAGTGGGCTTTATTGGGGAAGCGAGGGCTTATACCTGAGCACAAATGACTAAGCTATTGCAGTGCTTGCCTGTAGTTATCTGTGGTCTGCGTGGTTTAGGTAGGTAATGCACAACTTTCAAATATTTTCTCTTCCATTCTCCATTCATTTTTGTGGCAATGAAAGTCAACACTGTCAGGATTTTCTGCATCTGGAGGAAAACATACAGTGGAGATGAGGCCTATTTACATCATGTACCCATCTGCTTCAAAAAATAGCATGCCATATCTGAGATGCTAGTAGTGCATCAGTTTTCTTAACTCCTAAGTAATGCTCCTTTTACCTTAGAATCACATTCTCTATTGTCATTGTTAAGAAAAACATTTAGGAGACTCTTGTAGTATATGATGACCAAATGTTCTATTTGGTTGGGGTTTTCTTGGTTTATTGTCTAAAACCACAGAGTATGGCATTTACAATGGGTATCTGAAGAGCCAGGCTCTTTCCTGGGTGAAATGACCTTTACAAAGTCCAAATTGTGATAATTTATGGAAGTCTTAAACAGATTGCTAATTCAAACATAACTTAGGCAGAGAAGTCCATTAATGTTACAAAATTAATATTCAAAGATCTAAAATGGGGGTCAGGGGAGTGGCTAGGGGGGACGTGGACTGTTTGCTTGATTGTGTTTTGTAAAAGCCCTAAGGAGGAGCTAGAGATCCTGGACACTAAATTTATTCTTGCATTTCATTTACTTCTTGTCCCTGTAGAATACTTTTGACTACATGATGTATGCAGTCCCTTGTCTTTGTTATATACGCTCTCTGCATCACCAGGCTCTCTTTCTTCAGAGCTCTAAGTTTAGTATTTTTCATGAGCATTGAAATAATTTGTGTAGTTGCTGTTTTAGAAAATCACACACTTTCTTTCTAGTTTCCTATCCTGAAAATAGGAAGAATAAAGCCTGTTAGGAGCATGAAGATGGCTGTTATAAGAAGCAATTGTAAAAACAATGGGATAGTTGAAACTTGGACTGCTCTTTCAAATTTGATTTAGGAATAGAATTCCAGCTCAGTTACTTTGTTTTTCTCTGTCTTTTTGTGAATACCAATTTGTTTCTCTTGGTGTATTTCTGATCACATTACTGAAAGTTTAAAAGAATCACAGTTCACTTCTTTATTGTTTTGTTCTGCTTTGTCTGCCTTTCAGTAAAGGAATGCAGAACCTAAAGTTCCTTGCTAATGTTCCATATACAAATAATGTATTAACTAGTATTGATAAAAGACTCAAAGATTAGATGAGAATGTTATCAAAATACATTTTAAACTGATTCTATGCTTGGTGGCTAATATGAAAACCTTAGAAGTAAGTTAATTAAAATTACACTTCTAAAATAGGAAAAATGGTGTTGTTACACGCATAATGAAAAAATATAAAGAGATTTTGTCTTTTATTTACATAGGAACTGAATGGGATTTGGATGAACTCTAAAATAACGAGGCACCACATGTTTTCAGAAAGCTCTTTCACTACACCAGCTTTGTCTCATGTTAAACATTTTCATTTAAAAACTAGGCTTAATTAAAGTAGTTTTAAAATACAGTTTTCTAACAAAAGTGGTGCTGAAACAAGGCCAGAGGCAGTATTCCAAGAGGCTGCTTTTACTTCATGTTTCAGCATTTATTTGTATAACTCTTATATACTGTCTCTGGGCCTTTCCAGTATTGTGTAAAGCATAAACAGTCAAGAAGTGTGACAGTGAGGAGATACGTTAGAAATCTACTTGTCACAGACTGATTAAAAGTAACAATCTGTGAAAATTAAAACTAAATCTAGAGCCTAAGTAGAACAGAGGTTGATATGAAGCCATATGGTTTAGGAATGGACTATTTTATTTGTACTAAATGTGAAGAGAAACGGAGTAGTGAGGCTTTTCATACAAAGAATTGTTTGGAATCAGCAATTCTGGCATCATTACTTATCGATGTTCAACAGGTACACAGTGCTATTCCAAATCCTATTTAAAATATTATGCTTAATATTCTTTGACATGTTTGCTCATTTGCCTAAAGGCAATACCACATCTTGGATTGTTTGAGTTTCTTAAGGGTAATTACAGCAGTTTAATAACATAGCTTAAACAGGACATACCTTTGTTAGATACAATATGCTGCTTTATAAATATAAATAAAGTGAATACAATCATCACTTTGAAACTTGAAGTTTCAAAAATTCTTTCCTAATAAAGCAACTTTGTGATGCCTGAAATATGCTCTATAAAGGCATTCTTGACAGTGTGAAAGCTAACTTTAGAAATCTGGATGATGAAATTGAACAAATAGGACTTTTCTGCAAACATTCATAGCTGATGACTGAAAATGTTAGGCTTCAGTTCATGCAATTAGAGTCGACGGGACTTTGAGCGAGGTAAAGAAGGCTATGGACTAAAAGCTTGTAATAGACCAAACAGAAGAAACACCGTAAAACACCAGTGAAAGTAAAGCTTTTTTATTAGCTCTAGAACCTATCTGGAAACTGCATTCTTTTTAACAGTGTTCACAGTTTGATAGGGCTCTGTTACGTGGACTGTAAACATGGATCATTTAATAGGCCATGGGCTTGCTCTTTAAGCCCATGCAAAAGTAAGGAAAGGAGTAGAAGAAATACCTTTGCCCACCCATTCCCTGGCACATGTGAAAATAAGAGAGTAAGTCCTTCCCCTAATATCAGTATTTCCTTCCCTGAGCACAGAGATGTAGAGTGAGCAGGACAGTTAAGGAATTAGCAGTGCTTTGGTTTTATACATTACACAATTACATTTTGAGGTGAGTGGTGCAAGAACAGCAGTAAATAGACCTGTCATTTCTATGAACCCTCTGGAAATCTTCCTTTCACTGAAACTTAACACTGGGATAACAGTGGTGCTGGTAGAAAGAAATAATAAATTGAAATCCTGGGTGGCTTTTTAGGGTATGTGGAAGAAATGTTCAAGGGATGTAATGATGAAAGAAGCCTGTTGTTTCTACTTTGAGTAGAACTTTGCAACACCTCAGAAGATGCACTATATGCAGAACAGCTATTTTGGTTTTATTCGAGGCATTGTAACGGTTTCTCACCATATTATTTATAGAACATTTTATCTTGTCATGAGTTCTCACATTCCACACGCTTTAGGAAAGAAGTAAAGATGGAAAGGTATGTTATTTATTTATTTATATTGTTAAATTTTTCTTTCACTTTTGGATATTGAAAAATAATCTACAGTTATGTAGTGAGGAAACAGCATTTCTTTTAAGATAGAAAAATTAATAGAATTTGGAAGATTTGCTTTGCACAGAATAAACCCTCATTAAGGTGTTGTTCCCTTAGTCACTTAAGTGTTTTTTTTACTTTTGTCCTCTAGAAATCTTTCACATGGATTAATTTAAGAGATTTACTTAACTACTACTTTATGCCCCTGTCAGTTGCCTCATCTGAGAAGATTCACAAAAGGAGAACTGGTCAGTAGGAATAGTGAAAAATTACAAACAACTGAAACAGTAAGGGACTTATGCATTTGTATTGAAAACTTAAATTAATATCCATATGGCATGTTTCTGTAAATCAGGAATTAAGCAGACATCCTAAATAAACACCTAAGTAGTTCAGGTAGAGAAGAGATTGATATTTTATGAAATAAATCAGGAGGAATAATTAAATTAGATAATTTCATCTGCATAGACAAAGATATCTTTAAGTTGCAAAAGGGGCAAATGGCTGTATAGAAGTATCTAGTCTTATGTAGTGACATACTGCATGTCAAAGTGCTTATTATGGATCAGACAACAAGAACCTTATTTTCCTTAAGTAGTAGTGTATACTCAATATAGCTGAGTACTTAACTCAAGTTTACAAGTAGTGTGAGCTCAAATAGGTCAGACTTCCTGTGGGAAAGGAAGTAAGTTAAAAAGCTTGGGGGTTAGAGGTGATTAGGAGGTAGACTTACTCCTAAAACACTGCGGGGGTGTTCAGCTACCTGCAGGTCAAAGCAAGTAGAGGACGAAAATTTTTGTGCAACAAGTCTGTTATGAAGGCATGTTTCTTTTAGTCTAACACTAACATGCTGCTTCAAATCAAAATGATTCATTGTTCCGCCTTAATAATATACACTTGCAATGCCATGCATGCGTTGAGGTTATAAAAATAATTAGTACTCTGCACTTATGCAGTGCCTTTCATCTAAGCATTTCAGTGCTTTATAAACAGCTTGTATAATATATGAACAACTTTCATTTATCTCCCATTTGATAAGGTTGTGTTTTTCAGGTGGCTAAGGGAAAAAGATTAGGCAAATAGAATCCATCCCTCATTTATTGTACAACTGAGAGGTACCCATAGCAAACTATGAATTCTTTTAGTATCACAGAAAATGTGGCCACTAAGGTAACACATGGCCCAACAGTAAATCATTGCTTATGGGAAGACCACTGAAATATTTGCCCTATGAGCAGCTGAGGCATGTATTTCACTGACCTAACGTGAACTGAGGGCCTCCTACTCCTATAGACTAGTCTTGACAATTGCAGATTGATAACAAGCTTCATAGAAGACATTTTAACATTTGGCCACAATCCAGCATCCTTAGCATTTAATTCTTCCACTATCTTTTTTTCCTTGTGACATATTAGTAAAATGGATGAAGTATTAACAAGTTGACAATTAGGGGCCAAGTATAGCATCAGATGCTGTCAGAACCTATTATCCTTGGTACATGCTTTCCAGACATCTGCTTCTGAAGGGGAAGGTGGGTCTTTGGTCCCTGTATGTTATGACAGCTTTGCTTTTAAGAGGCAGGAAAAAGAACCAAAAACAACACCCTAAAAATCCAGGAGTTGAGGCTCACTTCTTCATGCAGGAAAACAAGCTATATTCAAATAAACTTTTCCAAGGGTGCTGAGTGTAATACTCACACCATTTCCTCCTGGGAACAAGACAGCAAAGTGGAATGCAGTTCAACAAAAATACAAGTCCTCTGTTCATTAGTTTAACAGTTACATTGACTTAGCCATGATGGGGCCAGTTACAATGCGATGGCATTAAGTATCTGCAAAATCAGTAAAGAAAATTCTTGTTCCCTCTTCTGCACATAGGCATGTATTCCTAGTCATTGTCAAGTTAGAGAACTTTGCAAAAATAAATATCTTGTTATCAGTCAGGTAAATAATTGATTTCAGTGTCTAAGACAAGCAATCACCATGTGATGTATAGAAGGAAGAAAAGGGAGAGGGGTTGGTTTTTGGGTTTTTTTTTAAGGTAGCATTGATTGCAGTAACTTTTTGCTACAGTTAGATATTCTACATGCCTATGTTCACCTGTGAAGGCCATGAGTGGACACAGAGATTGTAAAACCATACTTAAGACCAGAGATTAAGTAGGAACATGGATCTCATAATGAGAATTATCCATAGTTAAAGCTTGAATGTGAACTGACTTATTTTTCCCCTTATTCTTTAAAAAACTCCCAAGGTATTTAAACAGCGTTAATGCCTAAGTGAATGGATATGCTTATTTCAAGCTGAATAAAACAAGTACTGGATAAAAACAAGTAACACAGTATGCATAGCTGGAGTTATCTAAATTTATTTTTATGAATTTTAAGTTTGAAAAGTAGATTTTTGTTATTGTCCAGTATGGGACGATTAAAAAGTGTGCTGGCTTAGAATTTTTATTCCAGTATCAGGTGTCCCACTTAGTAGCTCAAGATGCAATAAAAATTGTTTCTGATTTGCTCCCTTCTTCCTGGAAATGTTTCTCTGCTAGTTCTGAGTGTAAATATTGCTGATCCAATTAATTCAGGAAATAAAAGTAATGAAATTATGTGGATAATTAAATTAATAAGCTCAATATAAGGTATAAAAGTGGCTTCCTATTTTTCCTATTCTTAATATATAAAATCAGCTTATTCTATTAAATATTTATTGGCAAAATTCATTCTTAGTTCCAGTTAGATCCTGTCACTCAGAATTTTCTGCTTTTTAAGCTGTAAAGATTTACATTAAGATAACTGACATAGCTATTTATCAAGTAGCCTATTTACAAGCAGCATAAACCAAGTCCTCTTAAAATCTGCAGTGAGCAATTGATATGTGCCTCAAGCACAGAGTTAGAAAAATACCAGAAAGTTTAAAACAAAAGTTTACTGAGCACATACCTACTGTTACTGAGTGCATTAGTGTTTTTTAAATAGGCAAAAAAGTCCTCCAGGGACGTTCTTATGCAGAATTGAAGATATTAATAGAAAATAGAGATTTTTTTTTTTTTTTTTTTTTTTTTTAAGGACCTTCCTCTTTTCTGAATTTCTAATCCATAGAAAATTTTAATTTTTGCTATTGTTGCATGGCAAGTCCACAGAAAGTGAGTTCCATGATAAACAATGAAGGGGATATGATCCCAAATTCTTTGAGTTCTCTCATGCACAAAGCTGAGACATCTAATTTTGATACTACGTATAATATAACATAGTGGAAAATTAGTGTAATGCTCCAATCTGATTTTGGAAAAATGAGGAAATTCTCTCAATTTCTGCACTTGAACAGTTTTTCTTAATTAAATATGGATTTTATGTCTCCTCCTAAACTATGATTATACTTAATCAGTGAAGTTTCACATCAGTGAAGCAAATTTGGGAAGGAAAAAACTCAGAGGGAAAAATACTTATTCTGTCTATATTGAATAGTTTTTCCAAGAATGCTTGTGAATCGCTGCTGCTAGAAGGAATTCTTCCACAGATGTTACTTTAGGTAGAGCTTGAATCATAGTCAAGAAGCAGTATAACATAATCCAAACTAGAATGCTGAACTGAGGCATTGTGTCTTTCCCGTACACTGAAGAGAGCATTTCTATGTTACAGTCTTTATTATCAATTAATACTGATACTGACTGGGTCTAAAGACTTCAATCCTTTGTCCCTTAGGACAACAGAGATGGAAGAACAAGGGAAAACACTTGTAGCCTTACAGAGGTAAATGTTAACTGGGTGTTTTCTGCTTTTTCCAAAACTGCATTGCCGCTGGTGAGGGCTTTTAAGTTTAATTAGCGAGGGTTGGGACAGAAGAAGAGAGTTGATTCTATCTGAGCATCCTCAGGCTTGCCGTATAGCTAGAAGCAATCTATAAAAGCCTGTTTTCCACAAAACCCAGAAGAGGTAATTTTGGGGGACTTTTACCTATAAAGGAAGTAGGTAGAGATGGTGTTTTGCAGTTCACTGGGGAATTGTTACAGGTGCCAGGCATTGCAATTCTGGAACATGCTACTGACTGCAAATTCAGAGGCTGGTGATTCAGAGTTTCATCCTAGAATCTCAATTCTCAGAGGATTTCTAAATTGCTGACTAAAGCCCCACCCCACCTTTTTAATAGAAACAAGCAAACAAAAATACCCTAAACCACGACCTAAATGAGATTAACTTAATCTCTTGTTGGATAGAGGAAACCTCCCTGTTGCTGTAATCCAGGTAAGCGGCCACCTGAAAATTGGATTCATGTGACCTTACATGGCATGATTTTACAGCCAGAGTCGCTCCAGAACCCAGGACTGGCATAAGACCCATAGCAAATTCCTGTATAAACTGTTGCAGAAACTGGCTTTAATTAAGGCCTTCGCTAGTTTAATAGCTATAGCAGGCCCACTATACTATGTTCCTTCACAACTTTTGTTCTCAGAAGGACTGTTCTTCAGGTCAGGATAGAAATTACATGAGGATAGAAATGACATGCTTTGGATTGAGAAGGAAGATGCAATATTAGAGTTTCCCTAGGTGGGTGGTGTTGATAGGTAACTTTTAACTGAATGTAGCTGTCATGATTCGCAGCAAACGGTCTTACTCTGCCTTCTGCCTATTTGAAAGATGGTTCTACTACATCAGCCTTCAGCACAAGGTCAATATTTGCATTTTAAACACAGATTGAATTAATTAATTATTGCTTCAGTTAACTATATATTCTGCTCTGCAGATTTCAGTGTGTTGTAGCTTGACTGACTAAAAGACATTACAGGTTTTTCTATGTGGCCTCTATTAGAGGAGTAGATATTTTGCTTAGTATTACATATTTTAAAGATGCTATATTACATAAGGTCTAGATACTTCAAGCTGCAGCATAAATGTGGCATGTACCTTTATAGCCATGTTGATCCCAAGGATCCTGATTTGCTGTACTATTATTTATTCATAGCATGACAACTGTTCACTTTTCTCTTGTTCTGGCATTCTCAAAGATTAACTTGCTCGCCTTAACTTAGATAGTGCTTTCTAAATAGGGAACATGAAAGTGGACATTGCTATCCTGACAAACATCTCTAGATTGAAGGTAATGCTATCCATAACTTTTCTACTTCCAGAAAGAGCATTGTAGTGTATTATATGCAAATTTAGACAGTAGACCCTTTGGAAAATGAACCTGTGCAAAATGTAATAACCTCTCTGTTTAGAAAGAATTTGCATGGGGTTCTTCATGCTTAATTCAGAGCAATTCTATGGAGTTTAGAACGCAAATGAAAATTTTGACTTGAACAAATGGAGTTCTTCAGGAGCTTGGAAATTTGCTACTTAAGTCCTCTTGTTGTACAAATGTGTCATTAAGACAAATCAATGTTCTGCACATAATAGTGGAAAGAGAACAGTCAGGAGATTAATGTTTTGCAGTCCTTTGGTTCCTCCCCTGCCTTTACTTAATTCTGTGCAAAGCTATAATTTGGTATTTCAGGTAACCTTTGGAAAAGTATCTATTCCTTACCTTCTTGTGGAAAAGCGAGTGTGAAAATTGGGTTGAAGGGGAATATTATCTCTACTCCTGTGTTTTTATGTTGTTGATGTAAAATAAGCATTGACTAACAGTGGATTAATACTTAAGTTATAGAATGAATATCCACAATCAGAGGGGATCATGCACTAAGAAATAAGAAACAATCTACAAAAAACACTCTTGCTAAAAAACTTCTTTGTGTTCTCTGAAAAAGCTTCTTTGTGTTCTCTAATTCCTTTCTTTGTCTTGGATGTCTTTATAGAAGAACAAAAGGTCTTTTAATCTAACAGGTTAATTTTTCTCCTAGAGCAAGTTATTCAGTCTAGACTACTGCTTCTTCATTTTCAAGTGAAAGGAAAAAATAATTCTAATCTTTGTGAAAACAAAATTAAATTCCATATTTCAGGAAAGGCCCATGTTCAGATCATTTTTGTAGTTTGTAGTATGAATCTGCCATGAACCTGAGTGAAGTCTGTTTTCCAACTAAAACACGTTGCCTGGCAAATCTATTTTTCACTCTGGTTTGCACAGTGCCTTGCCAAATCCCTTTATTCTGCACCAGCAATGAAACTAGCAGTTGCATTAATCTCAGTTAACCTCAGTCTTTTTTTAGAAAAAAGAGATGTAATCTTAACATTTGCAGCAGGGATTATTGCGACCTGAAACCTGACTCAGTGTTCTAATTGAGTTTATATGCCTAAAAGAAGCATGGGGCAAACAAAAGCATAGTAGTCTAGATACAGAGGTGCTCACTTAAATTTAAGTTCTATTTATACCCAGTTTATATGGTGTTCTATTAAGATTGCTTTTGCAGCTCACACAAATTTTTGAGAGACAAGCTGGAAGCAAAAAGCACTGCTCTGGAAATAGCATGGTTGCTCTGTGCTGCCTTAAGAAGTGAAGGGCTATTTCTAAGGTACAAAGATGAGAATAATGTATCTAACTTACCACAATTCAAAGTGAAATGCCTGCTTTTAATATTCACAGAAATTTGCATAGCAGTATCTGACACTACTATAGCTGGACTTTCACATCTTATCTCTGTTCTCCCATGAAGTATACTGCAATAGCTTCCTTAGATAATGAATGTCAGGGGCAAAATAAGCAACTTTTGATTCCTTAGAAAGGCTCTCTTGCCACACCTAATAAAGACTCTTGGAATGCAAATGTCTGACAGTGGGAGACATGAGGTACCACCAACACCGTGCGTGGATCTTTCCATATATTCTGTGCAAACACAGTAGTTGTGGGTGAAATGAAAGAACTCAAGAAACAGCCACTACTTAGGCATGCTAGAGGGAGGCCTTAGGCACTGCCCTTACTGGAAATTTTTTGGCCATTTCAATCTGGTTTTGACATCTCTTTAAGGACTCACAGTGTTGTAGACAAAAATCTTATTCTTATCTGTTGCTCATAAGTGATGAAACTGAGGGGCAGAACTTCCTGGCAGCAGGTCTAGGAGGAGTACCACAATCTGACTGCCTTCTGTGCCAACCACACACTTACATACTTTCTTCCAACAGAAATGTCCTTTACTTATTTCTACTAATTAAACTGCAGGTAAAACATTGTAGGGAAGATGTGATGACCGCCACGTAAGATTAAGTTCCTAGTGTTTTTTCATATACTTTTTATCTGTATGACTAATAGGGAATTCTGCTTTAGAAATCCACTTCAGTAATGTACCTAAAAAAATCAAATGATACCTTTTCTGTGGATGTTTTTTGTTGTTTGGGGGTTTTGTTTGTTTGTTTGGGGGTTGGGTCTTTGTTTGTTTTTGTTTTGTGGCAGAACATTTAAAACTGCTATCTATGCCTATTCCCTTTTGCCTTTTCTTAAAGCCTGTATTTCAAGAAATGGCAAATTTTTTTCATAGCAGGGCAAGTATGTCTTCCAGAAATTAAGTGACTTCGTAACCCTTTACATCTGTCTACCAAGAGTCTTCATCTCTACCTACTTTTTTCTTTAGTTATTCAGAAAGTTTTCTCTTTCACAGGATAAGCTAGTCCCACTCATGCATAATATCCAGAATCTAATTCTAGGGACTTTTTTCCCTCAGATTTGGTCTGGTTTTCAAATACAGCTTGAACATTAAAGCAGGCTGTGGAAATTCACCTGCAGGAGTGTCAGTTAGACCAGGGAAGTTCTTCAATGTGAGTTTTGACTAGTTGTACCTCTTCTTTAGCCTCTTGCTGTCTTTTATTTTTAACTGCCTCAGCTGAACTAGTAGTACATTTAGCTCTGTCTGAATTAGGCTTTAGTCCGCTTCCGTGGAGTGATGCTGATTTTTTTTGTCTTCCCACAAGTAGAACACATCTGCCCTTAATTTGAAGTTCTTAATATATGAAATGTGTTAAGTCTTTCATCAAATTGCTATTCTGTTGTTCTTTAGAACTTTTTCATTGCTAATTGAGTTTTGAACCTTTGAATTCTTTAGTGAGTACTGTTTGGTGAATAGTGTGCTGGGAATAGCTTCATACTTACCATTTTATTTTTGTCTTCCATATTCTATTGAACCCATTTTCTTGCTTGCTCATTTATACTTACTTAACAGTACAAAAACTATTTCTTCAAATTCCCAACCCCCCCAGTACTCAAAATTGAAACCACCTAGTTCGTTATATAATCTCCCTCAAAATTGCTGGTCATATAGGAGGTATCTAAAATAAGATTGTTTGAACAGTCTTTTTTTGCTCATTGTTCGTCAAAAATCAGTAACTAACTCCATGAATGAATTAAAAATCAGTGAAGATGAAAAGATTGAAGTGAGCATTAATTATGGAAGCATCAAAAACTTTTATTTGAAATCAAATGTCAAAGATACTTGTGTGAGGGCTGTTTGGCTTTTCTAACACTATTCCACTACCCATTCTGTGTGTATTAGGTGAATCTCTAAGATGGAAACATGGCAGTGACCTTTTCATTCCAGTCTTCTATGTAATAGCTCTGCAAAGGTTTAAATTATTCTCAATGTTACTAGTTTTTGGGGGGCAGTAGGTGGGGGATCACTGATTTTGGTACCACTCATAAGGCAAGCTCTTGTACTAAAGCATTCACTTAAACCCAAGGTCCTGAAGAAAGACACAATACGTTAAAAAAGACTCCTTTCCAAAGGAATTTGTTTAAAGCTGATGATAACTCTGTAGTCATATATTGAAACTGCTTGCAAGTGTCCATCTGTCATTTGTTAGTTAACTGAAGGAAGAGGAGGTTGCAGGCTAGATTGATTTTGAAGCACATCAACGTTTAATGAGAACAAGGCAGGGACAGGAAGGCTTCTGACTGTTATCTCAGTATTCTAACAATCTGTTCATACTTCTGAGCTTCAAGGAAGCAAACGTTGCACAATCAGTTCCAAATTCAAAACATCCTTCATTATAAACAGGAAACTAGGAGACTTGTTTCAAGAGTCTGACAGACTAATGTACTTTCCACTTATTTCTAGAGTCTTAAAACCTGGTATTGAAACATGGGCATCAATGAGATGCAGAACAAGCTAGCAGACAGAAAAGAGTTTGGTGTTCTACCTGATGTAACCAGGTTACAGAACTAAATGAAGTTGTAGTACAGTGGACATCATGAGACCCTTTGGCGACTCGCTCTCCTCATACAGAACAAAGATATCCCAGGATAGCTTTGTAGATTTTGGCAAGTGTAGAGTCTGGCACCTGGGAAAGAACAACCCCAGGTATCAGTATAGGCTGGGGACTGATCTGTTGGAAGGCAGCGAAGGGGAAAAGGACCTG
>JAAGNO010019366.1:0-12387 GCA_033439905.1 Ceryle rudis
TCCCCTCCACTGGCACGGCGTGATCGGTGTTGTCGGTGTGGCAGATGCCAGGCAGGCTCCTCTTTTGGGTTACGAGAATCAAGGTCCTTCAGTCCCGCGCAGTGACCTCCGAGTCACGGTGGTCTCCTGGGCACCCTCCAGCGCATCTCGCCGGCCAAGGCGGCCGCTGTGGCCGCTGCCAGCTCTCCACGGTGTCCTAACATCGCAGGGCTCAATTTTCCTTATTCAATGTATTCAGTTCCAATTAAAAAAAATAAAAGGAGCAGTGGCAACGACCCAACTAGCATCCTTCTCTAGAAGCAGAATTTGGCCTCAGATGCTATTGAATTGGGCAGAACGCTGCCATCGTTTGTGGCAGGCGACCGCCAAAGACCACAACAGAACAGCAGCCACACTAAAACAACACATGCACGCGTCGACCCCGTGGCGCATCCCGCAGAGGACGGAGGCTCTCAGCGCAGCATCAAAGTCCCACCGAGGCAGGGCAGAGGCTTTCCCGTGTCACGTGTAGGAAGCCAAAAGCTGAGCCCTGGCCTTGGAACCAGGCCTAGGGAGAGACAGATTACTGCACCCGAAAGTCCTTCTGCCCGTTCTGCGGGGGACGGTGCTTTTCTTTCGGTGGTCCCGCAGAGTTTGCTTCACGACTTTACTCAGCCGTGGTGAAATGCACTGCTGCAGACACAACTCTTTGTTACTTTCAGGAATAGAGCTGGGGGCTGGGGGCCCTCCCCAGGCAAAAAGGCACCAGCAATGAGCTTTTTGGCTTGTTACAAAGAAAATAAAATATATCAGTATAGAGAACTCCTTTTATTACAGAGACATTTTAACAAAGAAAAACCAGCACTAAACTGCCACAGAACACAAATTACCCAGCACAGAGAGCAGCCTACTATACATTTGCTGTGGGTTTACGTGTGGTGCAGATATTTACTTTTTGAATCACAAGTGCAGGTTCCCCTGCCGGGGAAGGAGCAGAAGTTCCCTTCGTGCTGCCCAGGAGTGGGCAAGAGGGTGCTGGGGGGCTCTGCGGCCTGTGCCCTTCTCCTCCAGATCCACACCGTGCCCCCGTGCACCAGCTGGAGCTCCCAAGCCGGGCTGCTCAGCTGAGCTCAGAGCCTGCAGCCAGTGCCATCCCCACCGCCCCGGGGTCACACGGCGCTGGTCACCAGTGCCCGTCCCCCTGCCACACCAGCATCTGGTGCAGTGGCCAGTTTCAGTTACTGGATTGCAGGCACCAGGACATGGCGGTACAGAGTGCAACTTGGCCAGTCACTACGGTACAAGAAAGGATTTCTGTGCCTCTAAAAGTCTACTTTGAAACCATTAGAAATCAGCTACCACTCTAGAATTCCAGGATTCTGCCCTCAAGTGCAAGGACACTTTGTGCAGACAAAGAGGGCAGAAATAAAGGACATTCTGTCATCCCCCAAGTGCAAAGTCTATCCCTGTCTAACCAGAACCAGCTGCAGGAAACCTGGAGAAGCAGATCCTGACAGCAGACGGTGCCAGTGCACACTCCATTCACGCCATGAAATGATGGACCTTTGAAAACCGGGCAGTACTGAACCCGGAGAAAACAATTAAATTAAAAGCTTGTATTAATATTGGCACATACTGACTCACTGCCTGAAGAATATTTAGTTGCAATCCCTGTGCAACCTGAAAAGAAACTCTTAGAGCATTGCCTTAAATAGATATCTTTAGCAATATAAAATGGGGCATGCCTGTAACTTTATATATATATATTTATACGTTTAACACACATTATGTCATTGAAACATCCAGGGAGAGAGATCAGCCAGTGGAGTGACAGCCGCAGGGAGCTGTAGCCAGCCTGTGTCAGCTCTTTCCCAGCGACGCTCGGGCCCCCCTGCCTGGGAGGCAGGTGACACCTCGGGTACCACCCCAGCACCCCTACGGACCACGACAACGACCCCGCCGGCACCGCTGTGAACCCGGGACGTGGTGGTGAGCGTCCTGCTTGCCCTCCGCAGGGCTGGCTCCCTCACGCGTGCACAGTGCACGATGCTGATGGCTCTGGCTTCGCTCCACCTCCCCCGAAGGCCTTTTGACATCCATGGGAACAGCGCTGAGATGCTGCCAGGCTCCGCGGGAACATTGACGCCGTCCCTCCCAGCAGAGAGCCGCTCCCCCAGCTCTGGATGGCGCGAGGCGAAGCTCCCTGCTGACGGCACACAGCGCTGGCAGGAGCTGCTGGGCGAGGGTGGGCGCAGATCTGCGGCGGCCGGCCCGGGAACGCTACCTGCCCAGGTGGGCATCCTCACCGCCTCACCGGCTCGCTGCTTCTGGCGGCACACGGCACTGAGGAAGAGTTGCTCCTGCGCTCACTGAAGGCAACCTCATCTGGCACCCCCTATCTGATGACCCTGCACCCTTCTCTGCAAAACGCCGCTCCCGGGCCAACGCCAGCATGGGTGCTCCTCATCTTCCATCCACTGCCTTCCACAGGAGCTGATGGTCTGAGCCGTGACGCAGACTAAGCCAGCACAAAGCCCTCACACTTCCCAGATAAACCAGAGCAGAGCCAGCGGAACCGCAGGGGGACGGGGACACGCTCTGCCCCCGCATGCCAGCAAGGCCCCTCCCTGGGGCTCAGCCGTCCGGAGGGAAGCCTCAGGGACAGCTTCAACGTGATTGTGAAGACAGTGAATTTCTCTTTGTTTTATTAAAGGAAAAGTAGACGAGAAAACGCAGAAGAAAACACAAAGTACAAAGATACATGGCAGGAGCTGGACTTTGGTATTTCTCAAGACTTTTTTTTACCCAGTTCCTGCAGCAGCCCATGAAAATAAACAAGGACACCGTGTTAACTGTGCCCAGCAAATGCACACACACAGGCCAGCGGTCCGGGCTCCCCTGTCCTCCAGTCAGCCCTCTGATAGTATCTTAAAAAGCCAACTCTTGAATAAACAAGTTGCAGAAGTTTACACACAACCCCAGTGTCCAACTCACGTGCGGAGGGGCTCTGGGGCAGCCAACTGCTCCCCTGCCCATCACCCGGAGTGGACATCAGTGCGCTCCTTTTCCCTTCCTAAAGCCCCTGCGGCTGGACACACTGCACAGGGGGGAGCTGCACCCACCTGGCAGAGGCAGCATCCCCTTCCAAACCACTTCTCCTTTGCGCTACGCTTCCACCAGCAAATCAGTGCGTGCGATTCCCTATTAAGGTTTGATTTCTTCCCGATCTCCCAGCAGGACACCTCCACTCTCAGTAACTAATGAAAACCTCACTGACAGGAGCTTGTGCAAAATACAGAGCTCTGCAGAGGAGCTACTCAGGTTGCTCATAAACATCCTCCTGGTGATGACAGAGGTCGGGGCATTACCCACCCGGCTGTTCATCTCTGCTAACAGAGAGAAAATGTTCAAGAAGAGAGGAATGCACCAGCAGGATTTTTTGCTGGTTCATTTGCAAACACCAGTGGATCATGTCAACATTTAAAATGCTTGCAGCTGTCTAAAACAGGAAAAGCTACTGAGGACAGCGTCCTCTTGGCTGGCGCTCAGCAAGGTTCTCTACAGATTGTGTTGCCACCTACATAAAGGGCTTTCAGGAGGAAGAGCACGATCAGAGCCACATCCAGCAGGGGAGGAAAACCCAGTACAAACAACTGCAAAGAAAGATCCTCCCCTCAATGTTTTTTTTGTCCCTACCCCTTCCTTTAATGAATATTCCACAACATGAAAAGTATCAAGAAAACCGTTGGACTGAGAGTTTGCAAAGAACCCAGACATACCATGAGGGCATCTGCCTGAAAAGCTGACGGTGATGCTCAGCTCGTGAGCAGTCCAAGCAGCAGAAGCATTCACACTAAACCTCATTCCCTTTGCTTTTAAAGACATCTGACAGACACCCGGCACGGACCTGCTGTTTGCTGGTGCCGGCCCGAGGACCGCCGGTAGGCGTGTCCGTGTCCATGTCGGTAAAGCCAGACACACCACAGCCCCCGATGCGAAGCATTGCCCAGGCAAGAGCCTGCCCGTGCCGTGCTCAGCGGCACCCTGGCCAGGTCTGACCGGGTGGGTTCCGTGGGCTCCTGGCCATGAGGGAAGGGGGAGCAGGAACGCCGTGGGGAGCGCAGGCTCGGCCGCTCTGTGGGAAGTGGAGCCCACCAAATAAATCTGAAGAGGGGCGTCGGGTGGGGCTGCGCTTCCATCTCAGCCGCAGGCGGGAAATGGGGTCAAGCCAACGCTTTTGCCTGACAGCCCAGGGCTGCTCTCCCCAGACCTTCCTGACTGCGGGGAGTCACCAGCAACTGCAGAGTGACCCGGAGTGCCCCCACGAGCCGGGACACATCTATCTGTCCTTACAGTGGAGCTGCAGCCGGTGCCACCACCATGCCGTGTGGAGCTGCTGGGGACAAGCAGCATGTGTGGGATGGTGCACGTGGGTTGGTGCACTCAGGGCGGTGTCTACCTGGGCTGCAATCGCCCACTGCAATTAGCAGGAGCCGCACGCTCTGCTGGGAAGGGCAGAAGGTCTCTTCAGCAATTCCTTTATAACCCCTTGAAGCACCAGGGCAGCACCATCCAGTCACCACGGCCACCTCCCAGAGGACAGCATCAACAGCAGGGGTCCTGTGGCCTCGCAGGTCCCATGGATCCCAGCCCCGCTGCTTTGCTCCTGAGACGCTCGTCTGCTGGCATTAGAAAGAACAGTTGGGAGAAACAGAAAACCAGTAGCGCAGCTGGAACCCCGAGCTGTGCGGACACCGAGCGGGAGCAGAGCTGGTGAGGGGCTGGGCAGGGGGTAGCGGGTACCCACGGGAAGAGGGGAGAGCGTGAGGTCTGAGGGCATTAGGCACTTGAGGAGGTGGGTACAGCTGCCTCAGAGGAGCAGCGGCTGTCGAGGACAGGAATGTGACTGCCGAGTGCCCGGGAGGCTGCGGGGCAGGCCCAGATCCAGCTTGACTGGCCGTAGGAAAAACATCCCAGGTGGAGAACGCCAGCCAGCCATCTGCCACCTCTGGGCTGCAAATTCTTCTCATCCCCACAACTCTTCTCTGCTTCTCTACTGCGGTATTGGAACTCATCTGCTTCCCAGCACCATAATGCAAATAAAAAGCCCCGAAGGAGGCCAGTTAAAGTCACCCACACCCAAAATAACTAAGTTCAACCTGCTTCTTGTCTTGTTCTGTTCAAAAAAAGCTCAAAAGCAAATCCAAAAACTGCTGGCATTTCCCCCAGTCTCCTGTGGCTCTGGGCCACTAAAAGTCACTGTAGAAAACACAGAAGAGAGCACAGAGGTGGTGCCGCTGCCATCATGCCACAGTCCCCTGCCCCAGCACAGCGAGCCAGCCAGAGCCGGGCAGGGAGGTCAGTTCAGAGGTACCTCAGGAAAAATAGAAATCTCAGGAACCCCAGCAAGGATTTGTGACTGTCCCTCTGCAGACGGTCGCTGGCAAGGGGATCCCCCAAGGCACTGCAGTACAGTAGTGCAGAAGTAACAGGCAGGAGGTGGCTGAAATGGAGGTGGCAGAACAGGGAGGTCCCTCCGGAAGATCACTGTGCGTGGAAGTAGATAGGCTTGACTTTTCCAGACAGGATCTTGGGAACCTGCACAGAGATGATCTCAGCCATCATTTCAGGGTAGTCCACGCTCACCATATGTGCCTTAATTAACAGGTCAAATGTAAACTGATGCAGATCCTTGGCAATCTGGGGAAAGAAGGAAGTTTGTTAAACGCGAAGTCCCTGGTCAGCAGTTGCTCTGGGAAGCCACTGAGCAGGGGCCGGCAGGCAGGGCAGGCCAGGGCTGGACCTTGCTGCCTGGCTCCCCAGCCACCCCTGCCGTGCTGGCAGCTCTCGGATGGCGGGTAACGGCCTGAGGTCGACCGATGCAAACACCCGGCCGGGGAGCACCGAGCGTGGTTTGCCATGGCCTGCCTCTCTCAGACGTTACCGAGTCCCACAAAAACGGGGATATATAAAAACAGCACTTTCTTATTCCTACAGGAACTTGTCTTACGAATGCTGCTGACTTCACGTATTAAGAATTACTTTTTGCCGGTAGAGTTGTAACTGTCTGAGCCTGGAGCGGAGCCCCAGGAGACAGGAAAGGTCCAGGTCACATTTCACATGGACAACTTTATCTCACAAATCGATAGTTCGTGCTCACTGCTGTAACGGGGTAAGATTCACTGGGGGCAGCGAGACTCTGAGCTGTTCTGCTAGGCTGAGGATGGAAAACTGTCGTCTACAAAGAGCTTTTCATGGCTGCAAAAGGAAGCTCATAAGCCCGGGCACCAGAGTGGTTACTGCAGGGAGTGACGGGCACAGAAATCTTTCACTCCCTCAGCGGAGTCTGCCTTTCCTCGGTCCCCTACCCCAGGAGCACACTGCAGCACCGTCCCTGCCAACGTGTGCCAGCACTTAGAACTCAAGCCACAGAGTCACAGAATCGCAGAACAGCCAGGGTTGGAAGGGACCTCACAAGGTCAGCTGGTCCAACCTTCCCTGGGAAAGGGACCCTGGGTGAGGCTTATCCAGCTCCCAGCCCAGTCACATCTGGAAAACCTCCAGTGAGGGGGACTACCCCCACTGGGAAAAGTTTACTTTTTATATCATTTCTTAAGTGTATAGACAGACAGTTCCCTGTCCTCTCTTACAGGGTGCACGGAGTCCAGGACCTTGGTGAGCTGGTAAAATCGCCGAGAGCAGGAGGTAGGGTTCTTCCTCTTGCAAGCTATGATACGGTCAAGTTCCTTAATGTAATTCATTCGAAGTTCATCAAAGAGCTTCTGGTTCTTCAGGCCATCCACTGGAACTGGACGGAACACGGGAAGGACACAGTAAGAGATGCCCAGAGAGTGGGGAGAGTAACAGAGCAAGGGGAATGCTGAACAAGTGGTCAGTGCAGAGCTAAGAGGAAAGATCTGCCCACCAGCTCTGCTTCTGCGGTGGCCCTCAATCTGATCGGCTCCTTGGACTACTGCTAGCCCAAGGACCCGTGTTCGGCACTCGTTAACGAGGCCACGTCACACAGTGCACACCGCGTTCCCGCTCAGCAGCTGGAGCTGGCACAGGGAAAGCACCGGGCACCTCTAGGGCGATACAGCGTCATAGCAACCGGAGAGCTGCTGAGGAAGGGAGCTGAGCACTTACTAATACTGAAGAAGAGTAGAGCCTTCATACAGAGGAACTCCTGGGGTGTGATCTGAAGCCACCCGAACTCCTGAGAGAGGTGCCGCATCCTCACGCACTGGCTGTACATTCGGGATTTGTGCATCCGGTACCTGGCAGGGCAGGAGGCGGGACGCGGGGTGAGATCAAACCCTTGCCTGTGGCATGTGGTGGGGAGGACACGCTCTGCCCAACCCAGCAACCCCCCCTCGCCTGGCACAGCCCCGCTGCCAGCGAGTAACTGCTGCATGCAGGAGAGGAACGTCTGTAACCCTCTTTGTCCAGAAACGGACGACTATCTGGGATTTGCAGGGTTCGCTTGATCCTCTGCCTTGCTGAGAAAACAACTGCAATGATTCACCAGCCGCGGCTGTCCACGAGGGATGCGAAGCTGAGTGCAGGGCTCTCAGGGCGGTGCGGGTTTGCCGCTGTGCTTAGGTATTAGCTCTTCTACCTTAGTGTCAACAAACCCTCCCCAACTCTGAGGTGACGGTAGCCCAGAGAGAACCCATCGGGAACTCACAATAACTGTTTCTGTCTCTGCTCGCTCCAGTGGACCAACCAAGCTCGAAACAGCAACTCCAACCCCTCAGAAAAAAAGAAGGGTCCGTGTGGACCAGCCCCTCACACCTGGCACCAGCACTTGCTGCTGCCCTGATGGCAGTCGAACCTGAGGCAAGGTTGGGGGGAAAGGGAAGAAGGACCAGGAGAGACACTGTGACTCTCCTTATTGCCCTGGAGATCGCTGCAGAGCAACCAGAGGGGAAAAGCAGGGCCCTCCTGCGCGCTGCGGGTCAGCTCTGTGAGCACAGTCACTCGAGCCGTGCGCTTCGTCAGCCGACGGGAAAGCAAATCCCCTGTCTTGTTCTCACGTCTCACCTCACCGGCCCAGACCCAGCACAATAGTAGATGGTTGTAACTTCGCACTTACTCATTAAAGACCAAATCTGGAGCAAAGTAAAGCATCCTGGAATTGACGTTGGTGAAAGATCTCCAACCCATAGCAAAAACCATAAGGCCCATCCAAGAGTACTGGATGATTGACATCTGGTCATCCACATGCAGGTTGCGAAATCCTGTTGAAAAAGGAGAGGGGGGGGATGTTACAAATTAATATTGGGCTTCTGCAGCTGCCAGGACCGGTTCTGTGCAGACTCCAGTTCTCCCACAGCGCTCCTGTTGTGCGTGACAAGGTGTTCCACAGCCTAACCTCAGCTCATACCAGCACACACGCACACGTGGCCGGGTGACACCACCACAGTGTCAGCTGCCAGGGGCTCACGCCCTGACAGACCATCGCAAACAGCCAAAGCACAACGCGGCACCTGGGAGGGGAGAAATGGGGTCCCCAGATGGAGCAAAACACAAGCGGCAAAGCGTTTTAGAGGAAGGCAGAGACAAGTGGTCACGAGGTACACCTTCACCCTGAGAGCCCCAGAGATCTTCACAGACTGTACCTGAAGGCTTTGCAAGACGCAGTGAGGAGAACACGCATCATTCTGCGACAGACTGGACATTTCTTTTCAATTTTTTTTGACTTTACTAAATTTAAGCAAATGGATCTTAATGTGTAATGCTCAGAGACAACAAGAAACCCGGAGGCCTCATCCCACGGTTAACAGACTGCTCCAGTTCCTCTGTCAAATGCACAACACATTTAAGTAATGACTACGAAAATGGGTATGAAAACCTCTGCTGAATCGCAAGGTAAACAAAAATACCAATTAAATTCAACTTAGCGTTCCCAGATGGCGGTTCACAGCTAAATCCCAGGCATGTTTACAACACGCGCACAAACATCTCCTCCAACACTGTACTTTTTTCCAGATACTTGGAGTTAGTCAAATGTAATCTGGTTTCAAGAAAATAATATGTTATTTTAATCAAATATTAAAGCAATTCTAACACCTCTTGTGTTTAATTATAATCCGCTGAGGCAAGCACCCGTCTCCTGCTTGGGAAGCTGTCAACTGCGAATGAGCACAACGTTTTATTGTTCACTACGTCTGCTTTGTGTTTGTACATTTTCCTTTCAGCTGGCACGCTGCTGGATTAAAACACTGAAGCTGGTGCTCAGGTAGCGTCCTACCGAACCCGAAGAGGTGGTTCCCATGCAGAGGGTGCTCAGCAACCGGTCTGGCAGCCAGAGTGAAGCTCGTGAACAGCACACAAATATGTGCAAGGCATCTGGGCAACTGAAGGGCTTATAAAATCAGTCAAACGCAGCTCTAGAACACGTCTAAGTTAGATTTTCATATTTAATTACTGTACTGCACGGTATAAAAAAACCTTGCTATTTATCCAGGAAATTGGGTCAGAGATTAATTCACCGCCTGGTAAAACCTAAGCCACCCACAGCCACTGCCTCCTTGAATTCCCTCCTGCTCCATACTCGCCGCTGCTCTCTCTCCTTGCTCAGACCTTCTGACAAGACTGGAAGAACCCGAGTGACTTAAGAGGAGCCATGCTGCTGGTCCCTGGAGCTGAGGCTCGGCAGTGAGCAGGCAGCGAGATGGAGCAGGGAACAGCCCCACACCAGCCCCGAGTGATGAGGATGAAGGTTCAGTCAGTCTGCTATGCACTCAGCCCCTTCAAATCCGTAAGTTTGAGGTTTTCCTCTTTTTAAACTGCTCTGTGCAGGAAAAATGTATCTTGTCCTCAGAGGGAATTAGCAGACAGTGCTCCGTTAAAAAACAGAGTGAACAAGGAGGAGTAGGTCAAACTGAAGACTGACGGATGAAACTTCTCCTGTAGCTTGAAGGCAGCTCTGGAGAAGGCTCAGCACAGCCCTGCCAACAGGACCCCGAGGACACACACCCCAGGGTGCTCGGGTGAAGGAGTTCCCCGGGAAAGATGCTCTTAACCACACAGGCAAGAAAATCTGCTGAATACAAACGTATTTATGATGGCAGACGCTCTGTCTGCAAAAGGTGTCTGACATGTGGCTTCCCTGTATTCTGGGGGCGAGGCCCATAAATCCCGCCACCAAAGAGGAAACCTCTACTCTGCACGTGGCCTGGACACCAAAGACCTCCCCGTGAACAGCAAACTCGGTGAAATTTAAACCTAACCCTCACAAGTGACCCATTCCCCTTTTGGCATCCATCATTGGACTCATAACCTGGGCTTTGATGCAGGTTTCATACTGGAGTAGTAGTACCCGTAAGGCTGGTGATGACTGCTGGAAACAGCCTTTCCCCTAGGTACCCCAGGCACTAAATCTGATCTCAAGCTATGAACAAGGAAAACCAGAAACCTCTTACCATTCTCAGGCCATTTCCTTTATTCAACTCTGTTCCTGAAACAGAGCAGAGATCCATGAGTGTGGCACCAATGACAGGGTCACAAAGCATTGACAGAGGGTCACATCCAAACCAAAGGGAAGGCAGGGTTGTGGAGAGCTCACTCAGGACCCAGATCAGCTGTGTGGGTTTTGTGAGGGAGGATGAGTTTGCTGCATGCCACACACACCCTCTCCAGCAGCACAGTGCACAGCCTCCATCCACAGCTGAGCTGGCTGGGACAAAGCTCTTCCTACCCTCTAATCACTCTTCCAACAGCTGTCTCTTCCAGGTCTCTAGACCAGGAGCTCCACAGAGCAGCTGACACACCTCCACTCCTGTAGAGCTACATGAGGACTTGGGGTACCTTCAGAGGACCAAAGCTGAGTGACACTGCACAGCTGGACAGCAGCCATCATGAGGGAGAGCTGTATTCAGTGGGTTTCCTTTCTGCTGTCAGGCATAGCAGTAGCACCAGATCACAGTCCATCTGTGCAGTGCACAAATGTCCTGGGAGCACGAGGACTTACAGACAGGCTGCTGCAGGACCACCACTATGTGCACCTAGGTAGCAGCAGTTTTCCAGACCCTACGAACAGCTGCTTCCCACATGAATAGACAGAGAACATAGTCTTCATGGAGGCAGGAACAGCAGTAGCTGCCACCCCAGTGTTTGTGCTGTCCTCCCAGATCCTGGTTCCCATTTGCACTATGGGCTGTGCCCCATCCCATCTCCCTCCTGAGTGCAGTACAGTTGATGAGACAGCCTGTAACCCTTTCCCTGAACTGCTAATAAGGGCTGGTGTGTTTTCTCCAGTCCTCCTTCCCCACCCTGCTGCCAGTCTGGTTTTGCTTGCCTTCCTCACCTTCTCTCCAGAGTTTCTGGGTCTTTCTTTCCTCCCACTCATTTTTGGTCCCTCCACAGTTCCTAACCCACCACCGAAGAGCTGGCTGCAATCCGCAGGGTGGGCTTACCTCTAGCAGCAACCAGAGTCATCAGTACCACCACCAGCAGTTCTCTCACAGGCATGGTCGATGCAGGTGCACGTGGTCATATACCTTGCTCAGCTTGTAGCCTCCTTTATAGGGAAGTCATCAGCTTATCTCAGCAGCTCTGGGAAAAGCAGCATTTTGAGCAGCGTTTGATCTGTGCTGGGAACAACTGAACTGGGCACCCAGAAGGATCATTTGGGCACTCTCGTGCAACTGATAAGTCACATCAGTGCATTGCCAGCTCCAGGTGCCAGCACTGGAGTCTGCTTTACAATCCCTTTGTATGTCAGTCTGGGTTGGACAATGCTGCTCTTCTCTGCTTCACCCAGCCACCTTACCTGTGGGTGTATCTCACCCAAACCAGCCCTCCAGGTTTGCAGCTGCCGTTCTTTACATGTGGCAGATACCTTCATTTGGATTGTGAGACTCCCGATGGAAAAGCCAGGAAATGCAGACATTAGATTTGTGTGTCTGTGCTGTGGCCCGAGCATTATCCCATGAAACGCAGACAGGAGGATACTCATCTGCCTGACACACTGGACGGGACCCCAGGAGGGGGATCTCAAACACACAGGAGGCAGCCATCATGCTGCAGCAAGCCCACCCCATTACTGGGTGGTGCAGTGGGGCTGGAGGGAACAAAGTTCAGATGACTGGGAAGAGGGAGATCAAAGTGCAGCTGCTGCCTGTGGCCCTCTACCCATTGCCATTGATAGTTTAATACCTTGCTCCACTCATCATCTTGGTCACATAATCAGTTGCACCTGAGACAAAACAAAATGATCCTTATGACAAGATTCAGTGTCCTGGAAGCGGGCTGTGTGCATGGATACCAAGTTTAAATACACAGAGGTGGCACATACAGCAGGGAGTGAACAGTGACACCAGAGAGGATCCTCAGTGATAAGAGACACCAACTCTTCAATTAAGGACTTCTCTGCAAGCATCACTGCCCCAGAAGATCCCAGCT
>JAAGNO010019367.1:6786-17447 GCA_033439905.1 Ceryle rudis
AGGCTTCTCTCCTCCAGGCTAAACAGCCCCAGGGCTCTCAGCCTTTCCCCATCAGAGAGATGTTCCAGTCCCTTCAGTATCTTTGTAGCCTCCGCTGGACTCTCTCTGGTATTTCCCTGTCCCTCTTGAACTGGGGAGCTCAGAACTGGACACAACACTCCAGATGTGGTCTCACTGGTGCAGAGCAGAGGGGGAGGAGAACCTCCCTTGACCTGCTGGCCACTCTCCTTCTTTATGCCCCCCAGGAGGCCCTTGGCCTTTCCTGGCCCTGGTAGCGACAGGCTCTTGCTGATGTACTGGAGCATCACTCACCTGGGGGGCACACTGGCTGCCCAGGGGGAAATGTTCATCCTGCATTTTGCCTCCACTCCCTCCTGTCATCCCTTCTGCCCAGCTGGAGTGCAGACACTGACGGCTGCGAACCTCAGCGCCGTCATCACGGGGGCACTGTGATGTCATGTCCTCCGGGCTGGGTGGGGCAGCCCCAGGTGCCCCAGTGGCCAGGAGCAGGAGGGAGCAAGTACTGGAGGGGATGGGAAAATGTCCCGTAAACTCTTTGCTTGGAACACAAATGGCTTTTGTAGGTCACCACAGGGGGTTCTTGGGTGGGTTTTGTCTAGAAAATGGGAATTGAGGAGAGGGGTTTGAGTTCCCGTGGTGGTTCCCTGGTCGGCTGGTTCCCCGACCGTGCCTCCTCCTGCCTGAATGCGTAGAGGGGGAGTAAAGGGTTTGGTAAATGGTAAACACCCCCATCAAGTTGAAGGAGCAGAGGAGGGGTCCTGAGGGCACGGCAAGGCATGAGCAGCTCCATCCCGCCGGCGGGGTTGGGTACTCCACAGCGGGCTGGGGCAGGAGCTCAGCCAAGGTGCTCTGTTCCTACAGGAGGGAAAGCTGTGAGCCAGCTGGAGGGGGCAGAGATGCAGTCTTCAAACATCAGGATGCTGGTTCCATGCGGCCTCACAGCCCTGCTAGAAGGGGCGAGCCGCGCTGCCGTCGAAAGCAACCCGAGTGACATTGCCGAGTTTTTCGCTCTCTATTTCCAAGACCTCGTTGCCTTTCGAAAAGGTTTGTTCCCCCCAGTGCTTCACCTGAAGAGCTTTCTGAGAGCCTTCTCCTGCCCCAGCTGAGCTGCCGCTTCTCCTTTCAGAGCATCCAAATCTGGACCTAACGGAACTGGTTGAAAACTTTGTCTTCGTTAGTGGTAAGATAGGCTGCTGTTTGTTCTTTGAAGATATTTGGAGACAATGTTCCAATCTGAACGGGTGCAAGGAACTTTCACTTATTATGGGATGTAGCCCATTTGTATCTAATCACCTGAAAGAGGCACAGGGACTCCGAGCTATGGAAAAGGGAAGCATCTTCACAAAGTGCTTGCTCCTATTTAATGAGAGAAGAATTAGTCCCCTGGGATGCCATCCTTTCTCCTTGAGAGGAGAGCCTGGATGCCTTTGGTCATTTCAAGACACTTGCAGTGTGATTTATCACCCCCTGAGCAGACACAGCTTTACACACGGCCCGTTCTTTGCAAATAGATGTCGTGTGCCTTCGTAAGAAGGTGATTTTGTTCCACGGGATGCCGATGCCTTTGGGAAGTGCTGGGAGTTTTCAGCTGCTCCCTGGGTTTGGCTGTAAGCGCTGGGACAGTGGTGCCACCTGCAAGATGTGTAGGAGCAGTGGCAGGGGTTGAGTGTCTAACCCACAGGCCATTTGTCTCTACCTCACTGGTTTGGGTCTTCATCTGCTGGTTTCCAGAAGTGTTAGAAGCTTCCAAAAGCCCCTTTATTCAAAAGGCCACATAAATTGGGTTCCAAGTGATGCTGGAACCAGCCAGCACGCGGGGCAGCCTTGGTCTATCAACCGAGAGCTGTACACTACAGTAAGTAGAGCAGTGAAGAGGAGCCCCAGCTGTGAACAGAAAGCGATACTCTCTTACTCCTACCTTAGGACCTCTAAATAACCATGGTGGATTTCAGCACTTGAAGTAGTTCTGCTCTTGTTAGGAAGGACTGGTGGATGTTGCAGGGTGGCTTTAAGTAGCACCAAAGCCTGAGGTTTTGTGCGTTTGCAGTGTTGCATTACTGGTCTCACACAGCGATTTTTGCATCATCGGGCAATCGCAGAATGGTTTGGGTTGGAAGAGAACTTAAAGGTCATCTACTCCAATGCCCTGCCACGGGCAGGAACATCTTTCAGTAGACAGGTTGTTTCAAGCCCCAGCTGACCTGACCTTGAGCACTTCAGGGATGGGGCATCCGCAGTTTCTCTGGGCAACCTGGTCCAGTGTCTCGCCACCCTCGTTGTAAAGGAGAATCCTGATATCTTATCTAAACGTACCCTCTTTTGCTTCCCTCTGAAAACTCTTGCCCTTTATCCTGCCAAGGACGCCCTCAGTAAAAAGTCTCTGTCTTTCTTAAAGCCTCCTTTAAATACTGAAAGGTCACAGCAAGGTCTCCATGGAGCCTCCTCCTCTCCAGGCTGAACAACCCCAACTGTCTCAGTCTGTCCTCACAGGAGAGGTGCTCCAGCCCTCCGGTCAACTTTTGTGGCCTCCTCTGGACTCACTTCCATCAGGCCCACGTCCTTCTTGTGCTGGAGGCTCCAGAGCTCCAGCACTCATTGATGAAGATACATAGTAGTATTGGTTCCACCACAGACCCTTGAGGGATACCACTTATTACTGGTTTCTACTTGGACGTTGAGTTGTTCACTGTAACTCTTTGGAAGCAGCCCATCCTTAGCCATCAAGAGTCCATCCAGCAAACCCCTCTCACTCCAAAGTAGTGGCCAGAACGTTGTGGGGGACTCTATCAAAGGCCTCACACAACTCCAGGTAGCTGGCATCCGTAGCTCTTCCTGTGTCCAATGACACAGTCACTCCTTCGCTGAAGGCCACTAGACCAGTCAGGCACAATTCGCCCCGGTGAAGCTGTGCTGGCTGTCTTGAGCCACCTCTCTGTCTCCCGTATGTTCCGGTGTATATCCCAGGGGGATCTCTACCAGCGTGGTGAGGCTGACTGGTCAGGAGCTCCCAGAGACCTTTGTATTACCTTTTTTTAAAGGGTGCAATATATTCCTTTTTTTTTTTCCTCTTCATCACTGGGGGCTTCCCCAGAGTGCTGTGACTTTTCAAGCATGCTGGAGAGTGGCTGCAGAATGCAGAGATTTTTTCCTGCCCGAGTGCCCGTCGGGGGTTTGCTGGTGTGGTTGTGAACTGACCCTTGCACGCTCTGTACCGTCCACCCCGCCTGCGTGGTGATGTAACTGTGTTACGAAAGGGGATGTCCAGAGAGGAGTTCCTTACCAAGCCTTGAGCAAGGCTTCCTCTGGAGTCTCCTGCCCGTGGTGCCAGCGTGGCTTTGGGGACTGGCCGTGCCCCAGTAGGTAGCAAGGTGGTTGGTGTAGCTGCCTGGGGCATTGCTGGGTCCTGATGCTGGGTTATAAGTGGGTCTGTGTTGGCTTGCGATGGCCATCAGAAGAATGCTTTTGTTTTTCCGAGAGGATTTAGCTCTGTCTTCCTTCCAGTGACGTTTCTCTCTAACTGCTGATCTCATCCAGGCATGACTTCAGCCAACACCTCAGTGCTGAGCTGTGCTGACTATTAAAAGACCTTCTCCTCTGCTACTGCGCTGGGCCCCCATGCTGGCCAACACTTCCCAATCTTGATAGCAACCAGGCTTTTGGTTTGGTGTGGGTTTGGTTTTTTTTCCTCCTTTTCTTCCAAAGCTGAGGGTTTTATCAACCACGTAATGGAACTCTGGTGTGATCCCATGAGCACTTGCTTGGGTTCATGTCTTACCCTGTCCTTCACTTGGATACTTGTCAGCTCAACTAATCAAGATTCTCGAGGGAGCTAAAATATCACCATCTATGCATCTAAAATAACGTGTACAGAGCCAGACAGTTCTGAGGTGTTGCAGACAGGAGCCATGGGCTTCTACTGACTTACCTGATGTACTTCATGTAAAAGGCTTAATCTTTTACCCCGAAGTGTAGCAGTGTTTGCAGGCAGGAGGTGAGAGTGTAGCCACCTCTGCAGGCTCAGGAATACAGCGAAGGCTTCCTAGGTTCTGAGGTGGTACCACTGCTCTCGGAATTTTCTTTCCCCTTATTGATAGGCAAGCAGCAAACCCCCACCTTAGCTTGTAGAGGGGGAATAATTTGGGAAGCCTCATGAATGTGCTCTAAAGCATCTAATTGACTTGGTGCTCGAATTGCTCTTGATTTTATTTACATGGAAACAGTTGCTCAGGTATTGCTCTTATGGATGTTTACCTTGCAGAAAGCAGGAATGAGGGACTGGAGAAAGAGTCATCGGAGTCCGCAGATACTTTGTTTTCTGGGGAGCCCAAGCAAAAGGACAGGTGTACTAACACAGAAGACGACCTGTTCCTTGAGGAACCTGATATTCAATATAGCTCCAAAGTAACTCAGCACCCATCAGCTGCCAGTTCCGTTGCAGAAAGCAAATCCCCCCCTGCATCCGATGAAGCTCCATCCCCCGAGGGAGCCGAGCTGGTCTATGTCCCCGCTGAGCCTGCACAGCTTGCTGACTACGTGCTAGGTAACAGGGATTCCTTATGCTCTGGGAGGGATGAGGCTACCAGTGTGCAGACGCTTGATGAAGACTCTCAGACTTCAGAGAATGAATTCACACCAGTAGAAGGTGCTGCTGAAGATGCTTCTGCCATCCCAGCAGCTGAGGCTTCTGTAGAGGCTGTTGGTTCACAACCAGGAGCATGGAGCCAGTCCTCCATAGCTGGAGAACCAGGGCCCTCAGCCGGCCAGGCTGATGTCTCCATAAATGATGTAAATCAAGTCCCGTTTTGGGAACAGCCGTCACCTCTTTCACCCCCGCTCTCACCTGCTCCTAAAGGTCCATTGCAGGCTGTGCCTTCCTGCAAGAAAGCTGAGGTGCCCTCAACCACTGAATTTGAATCACAGCGTTGGCACGATGAGCCCACTCTGCACGCAGAGGTTCCACCTTACGTTGAGCAGTTTCCACAGAAAATAATCATTCCCTTTGTAGACCAAACAGCTTATCTGTTAAAGATGGAGCAGCCATTACATGCAGGGCAGGGCTCAAGTACTACACGCTTAGGGCGATCTGCTGCTGAGCTAGTGCTCCATCCTGAGCCAATGGAAGCTACAGCACCAGTGGAAGCAGCTGAGCAACGTTACGTCTTCACAGGTAAGAGAGTTTGACTCTTTGTGTCATCTCCGTCTCAGCTTCCAGCTCTAGACCTTCATCAGTGGTCATGAAGTGGAAAAGTGCCTAGGCCGATGCACTGCAGAGTGGAGATGCTTCTAAAGCTACTGTGCCAACAGCGTCAGCTTGGCCCCAGTGCACGTGTCTTAGAGCTTGCTGCCATCTGTTCCAAGAGATGTGGCTCGCTCAGGGCAGGGCTCCTGGGGGCAAATCTGCAGAAAAGAGGGATAGGAAGGTGCCCATTGGTGCCAAATGGTCTTGCTGAAAACAAGCCCCATTTGGGAAGCAGGTGTAAGAGACCTAAGCTGTAATACACGTGCCCTGGGGCTGAGGAGCCCTCGTTGTGATTCTCCTCCCCTCAAGTATCCTGTATTCCAGCACTGACCCAGCAATGGATCCATTTAGGGGAAAAACACCACCAGAAAAAAAAAAAGGTGATGGTTGTCTCTGCTGTCTTGAGTTTGTGCAGCTGGGCTGAGTGGGTAAGCACTGGTCAGCAGTACCACGAACTGCAAGAGAGCTGGTGCACATCTTTCTTGGTGAGCCCCTCGGTCCTGTGGGGCCAAGTGCCCAGCTGGAGAAACCCTCGGGGGGGGGAGGAGCTGAGCTTAAGCAGATTTGTAAATAAACGTGGGCTCTTAAACAAACAAAAAAACCCCCAAACAAACAGAAAAAAAAAACCAAAACCCACAAACTTTAAGGGGAATTTGACAAACTTCAGTTGCAGAAATAGCAGCTCAGTGCTTACCCGGCAGCCCCTACTTTTTCTAGGCTGCAGGTGTTTGCCGGCCACCTACCGCCCCGCGTTTGCTAACCCAGCTCCCTTCTCGGCCGTGCTTGCGTTTGCCAAGCGCAGGGAGGGTTGTTTTAGACATCAGCATTTACACTACGACTGGAATTCCTCGCTCCTGATACCAGCATTCTTTATCTTTGTAGCCATGGCATCAAGTGAAGCAGAACACCCAGCACCACTTTCTGATGTGTGGACCCTCTATTGCCTAACTGACTTGAAACAAGGTCAAAAATCACCGCCCTCCTTTCCTCCTGCTAGAGCTGGTGGGCCTTCTTCCCAGGCAACCCTCAGCCTCTCCAGGGGGGAAGCTCCTCCCTGTGGGCAGCTGCCGCAGGTAGCTGCTCCAATTTATGTAATGCAAGAAAAAAGCAACAGGGGAACCGCTCCACCTTTCATTGTAGTGGGCTCTACGCTTCAGCCCACACAGCACTGGAACCCCAGTGCCAGCCACGCTGTCTTTGCACAGCAAGGGGCAGGTGCTAGGAGGAGATTCACTGCAGTCCCCGTCCCCGTCGCCAGGCCAGCTGCTGAGGAAGCAGCTCTGCCAAGCCCCAGTTGTACTGGTGCAGAGGAAGGTGCCACTTGGCCGCACGCACCCGCTGTTGTCTCGGTTGCCATCCCCCTGGATGAAGTGATGGCTGCCAAGAAGAGCTCAGCAGCTGGCGAGAAGGCCACAGGTAGGGTCTTGTGCAGACACTGATGGTCCCGCAGGGTGGAGGGCGGGTGGCAGGCTCCTGAAGACGTAAGCTTGCTTCTTACGGGGGTCTTGCAGAGGGAGACGATGCTACTGTTTGGATTTTTACTACTACGAGCTTAATTTAACCCTTTTCAAAATAAGACAAGGTTTAGGACCTGTGGTTAAACTGCTTGGAACAGAGCCAATGCCTTCCTCTGCTTGGTATGCTTTGCAAGGAGTAGCACTCGTTCATCTTGGTTTAACTTCAAGAGTCACGGCTTTAGGGCTGCAGGCTGAACTTCTAGCATGTGTGTACTATTCAGAATGTGGCAAAATACCTTCAGAGTGGCTGGAGGTAGCAATTAATGGCAGTTCTTGCTGCACACCTACTGAGTTCAGTACTGGTTTGTTTTTGTTTTTAATAGGTTGAGAAGAGAGGAAGAACAGAGTTTACATGATAATGAATCAAATAAAATAATGCAACTGCTCCCAAGAAGCCAACACTGAGGGCTGCAGACCCCTGTGGTTTATTCTTAGCATAGCACAACATCCTGAGTGTCAACTCGGGGTGCAGCATGACCACTGCGAGCGTGACCACCCTGGTGCAGCATGACCACTGAGAGCATGACCACCCTGGTGCAGCATGACCACTGAGACTCAGCTGCTGCTTTTGCTGAAGAGTGGCCCAGCTTCCCCCTCTGCTAAGGTGGGGTGTGAGCATAAGCCCCCATGCCACCCCCGTTACATACAGAGCCAGCTAGGTCAGTGTACCCAGATGCTGGGGTTGTGCTCGAGGAAGGAACGGCACAGAAACCTCCAAAGCAAGAGAACTTCTGCACTTTGCGCTAGAGGAGGGAATTGTTCTCACCCATGGTCAATTCAAGCTGCAGGTTTATGGAGGCAGACAGCTGAGGTTATGCTTTGAGGAAGGGCTTAAGGAAAGTACCTTTATTTTGCCTTAGAGGTTTCAGAACTCCAGCCCTGGTCACTAAACTATACAACACTCCTGAAGTAGGAATAGGTCTAGGAAAAAAAGCTAAATCTGTCCTGAAGAAACAGAAATCCCTCAACAAAAAAGCAGAAAAAAACAGCAGAAGAAAAGTCGATGTTGTGTAGAGGTTTTCTCCCCCCCCTTTGAAGCTGGCTGTGCAGGCAGGAACTAAAAGCTTTGTTTTTCCTGGCAGGAGTGGTGCTTGACCTGCCGAAGCACTGACCTGACGGTGTCTACACCGTAGCACCCCAAGCTGCACAGCTTCTGAGGCAGGCTTGAAGACAGGCTGGCCAGAGTAGAGGCTTGAGGGCAGGGAGGAGGGCTCCAGGAGATGGGGCAAGTATTCCATTTCTGCATCTGCAGGTCCCCGAGAGCCGAGTCCTGCCCCGAAGGACTGCCCAAGAAAAGGCTTTTCCTTACCTACGGAAAAAGGGCTCAGCCTCACTTCCTTGGTAATTCCAGTAGCGCCCAGCATAAAAATAGAAAGCATTTCATTGCCATAGTCCCAGTTCCAGTAGCCCACCCTCAAGGCCTAGAGCTGCAGCCTCAGGGAAGGAGGAAGCTCTCAGCTGCCCAGCCCTTCCCACCCTCTGCTCCTGCACTCGAGAGGAAAGTGGGAAGAGCTTTCAGCCTGGGCTTGCTCAGAAGGGGCCAGCGCTGCCCAACACCACGCACTTCAGACAAGAGGCAAGAAGTTTTGAAGCCTTTATTTAGTAGCAATTAAATTACTCAATTAACACTAACCTCCAGACAGCAGTTAAAATATTGTACAAGGAGCAGCTTGCCCTCTAGAAGCTCTGTACACAGGTCAATAGAAACTTACACTCTACGCCTGAACGCACCCCACTGAAAAGGGGTAAAGCAGCTGTGTACAGGAGGCCTTCCTGAGGGGCTGTACTGCCTCTGAAATGCAGAAGACTTCCTCCCAGGGAGTCTGCACAGCACAGACACAGGTCCTGTCCCCCTGTCATGTTCCACGGGCTCCCGGACCGATGAGGTTCTTTGTCTTTTTGCAGCGGTGCTGGGCGCCAGAACTTCTAGTGCCTGGAACAGGTTCCTTTAAACCCTGTTCCTAGTGTGCAGTTCAAATCAAATCCGTACATAGTTAAATGGCTCTTAATTCCTTAAACCAGAAGGTCGGTAGCAAAAGAGGAGAGCGAAATTCAAAACACACTGCACAAAACATTGAATAAATACCTCCGAGTAACGTTACCGGCTTAAACAACTGCGTTAATGCGCCAGAGACGGGACCGCCTCGGACACAGCTCTGACCAGAGCTCGGGATTCAAGGGAGTTACTTTAGTAAAAGAAAATTCACTTTATGAAAAATTCCATCTTTACGAAAGTGACACACCCTTCTTCGTTTCAGAGCAGGACATTCCAATTGCTGCGTGTGCTTTTAACCATTCCCCTGTCGCAATAAATAAACCCCGTTTCCCTTGTGCCAGTGTTCTCTAGGGAAGAAAGTATTCACAGAACAGGCGCAGGTTTCCTATTCCTCATACACCACGACCTAATATAGGTGTATTCAGCAAACAGGGCAGCTCAAAGCCCCCGCTGGACTCGTCCACGCGGGAGCCACCACCAGCCAGAGAAATGATTCCCCTCGCTACGGGACTGCAGATCATGTACCACCAGATTTCCTGGGGAGAGGCCGAATACTCTGTTTGATAGCATGTCAGTTTTTCAGGAGGTAAGTAAAACAAAGGAAAACATTAAAAGAAATTAAGACTTATTTGTATCGGTCGCAGGCTCCTTATTGCATCTTAATAAATATCAGGCAAATTAAAGTAGTTTCTGTCCCAGTAGTTGCCAGAATAAAGCCAGTCCTGTGTACCAGTATAGGGATTGGGGCCTTGGTGGAACCATCTGCAAAGAAACACAGCACGTTACAGGGAGGCTGTTAACCTGCACTCCTACAGACGTTCAGAACTGCTTTGCTGCACCTTCAGCAGGGTTTTCTTTGTAAGTTTTTGTGACTGCAGGAGCCCTCTTGGGTTTTCACAGCATCACAGCATGGTAGGGGTTGGAAGGGACCTCTGGAGATCATCGAGTCCAACCCCCCTGCCACAGCAGGGTCACCCAGGGCAGGCCACACAAGAACAGATCCAGGGGGGGCTGGAAAGTCTCCAGAGAAGGAGACTCCACAACCCCTCTAGGGTTTTAAACTCCCTAAGTGAATTGAAACTCATCTTCAGTGGCTACATCTCCCCATTCTCAACGATGCTTAGAAGTCTCCCAAGTGAGATTACTGGTGCCAGTGTTTGTCACTTGAAGCAGTCAAGTCTCAGATGAGAAAGGACAGCTTCAGTTTTACATCAAAGCAGTTGTGAACGATGTTCTGAACATGCAAAAGCAGTAATGATTTTTGCAAGCCATGTAAAACACCACAAGCACTGCAGTCCTGAAAACCATTATTTCCCCAGGATCTACATTTCCCCTTGGGTTTGGGGTTTTTTTGGGTTGGTTTTTTTTTTGGAAAGCCTTGTTTTGCAATGCACTTAACTCAGAAGAAGCATGCCAGCTGCCCTCAGAGTCGATGAAGTATCACCCACGGGCGGCAGGAAAACTCCTGGCTTACTACAACTTCACTCCGTTGCATTTTGCTCTTAGCACCAGGGGGCCAAGCTGAATGCCCAGAGAGCTGATTCCATCTGCATGGAGTTAACTGCAAGCTTTGGCTAAGCTGGATGGTGGGAGAAACACTGGAGGTTGGAATGTTGTTTTTTTCCTTCCCTCCCTGCTCTGATCTCCTCTGGAGGCATGGTGTGGACACACACACAGCTGACACCTGTATGTGGCCTCTGGGGGTGAGGGCATCTAGATGTAAAATAAGGTGCACTTACAAGGCCCTGTTACTGGCAGGTATCCCCCAGTGGTGAGCAGAGTCACAGAATCACAGCATGGTAGGGGGTGGGAGGGACCTCTGGAGATCATCGAGTCCAACCCCCCTGCCAGAGCAGGGTCACCCAGGGCAGGCCACACAGGAACAGAT
>JAAGNO010019367.1:17547-31051 GCA_033439905.1 Ceryle rudis
ACTGCTGGCTCCTGTGCAGCCGGGTGTCCACCAGCACCCGGCACTTGGCCTTGTTGAACTTCATCCCATCAGCCTTCCAGAGCACTGTAAGGTTTCAGAACAGAAACTGGAGCACATCTGAACCAAATATGATTTGATTTCTGTAAAAAGCAAAGGCATAAGGACCGCTAATGTCGCAGCGTCCCGTTACGGAGCAGGGCAGCTCACAGGCAAGTCTTGCTGGGCTGAAAAGATTGGAGATGCGTACTGGCAGAAATGCCTTGTACCATCTTCATGGTGGTAAACTGAACAGTTGGAACACTTCAGTGGTTCTCCTGCTGTCCTGGTTAAACTGAAGTCAACAGAAGATAGAGGTCGTTCACCCCTGGTACTGCACGTGCAGTTCACCTCCTGGATCACTGGCAATAGCTGCTCATTCCAGAGCACACGGCCAAGCACTTGCTGGGAGGCAGGGCTGTAAGCACAGTCACCTCATCTCATCTCTTCTCTCACATGAAGGAATTCTACCACCCAATACCTCACTAGTGTGTCTTCAACGCTTGTATGGGTCAGGTCAATGTGCCCCTCCTCCAGTGACTACCAACTTCAGTAAGAAGGTGATGGGAAAAACTAAGTTTGAGAGGCACAGGAGATCCAAAGCAATCGGGTAACCTAGTCAGGAAAGTGATGGGGGAAGCAGGGGACTGGTTTTCATCAAGAGCAACAGACCACTGCTGTGTTTCAGAACGGA
Source organism: Ceryle rudis (assembly GCA_033439905.1). Lineage (NCBI taxonomy): Eukaryota > Metazoa > Chordata > Aves > Coraciiformes > Cerylidae > Ceryle > Ceryle rudis. The sequence goes on from JAAGNO010019367.1 coordinate 18,278, forward strand.
ACTGGTCTTTCACTTGAGACTACTGGTCAGTCTGTAAAACATGAAGTATTCAACACAAGTCACTTTCATTAACACCAGGACCCCACTTCTAAAGTGAATTTAATTTAAAATAATCACTTTGGAGAATTGTCTCACGGGGAGGAGCTCTACTAGACAAAGTAAGAAGCCTGCTTTTCGGTGGCAAAGCAGTTGCAGTAGTTTACCTCAAAGTTTACCTTACACTGCAGAGTAAGACCACAGCTGACCTGGGAACAGTTGGAGGGTATGCATTTGCCCCCCCAGGCACAACTCTTCCTCCACACTTTCTGTTCATCCTTTGGAGGGAATCCCACTGGGCATTTCTACTGAAGAGAGCAGACACTAGGAAATTTCTGCCAAAGCTTTAGAAACATCCTGGAAAGCAGAAGGGCTTGGGAAGGATATCCCAGGCACGTGCTGAGCAGGTCTGCAGCCTCTGCACAAGAGCAACTGAAGAACCTGGTGAACGCTGCCTGCACTAATTGTACACCGCAAACCCCACTGCTCTGGGTTGCCCCCTGGGAATTCCCTCACTTCCAATACCAACTCCAGGTGCTTTGAGCTACACCTCGAGCTGCTTCAGGCACCTGGAAGAACGCAGGGTAACTACCCCTTGCTTTGAATCTGGTGACAGCTAGAACCACTCCGAATTCAGGAAAGGAGGAGGGAGGTGCAAGGCGGTCCAGACTTAACACATGTACTCGGAAGCATTACAAAGATGTTCACTTTCCACCACTCTCAGGGCAAACAAACCCAAACACTTCAGGAGAGCAGGCACAGAGGAAAAAGACAAAGGCAGAGGTGTCCAAACCTGGGACTCTGGGATGATGGGTGACTTCATTTAAAAAGAAAACCAACAAAAACAAAACAAAACAAAAAAACAAAGAGTGATTTATAGTTACAAACAAACATTTTAAAGATACTTAATCCAGTGTCTGGGTGTATTAATAGCTGGTTAATAGGGAAGAGATGAAGCTTGCTTACTTTTAAGAGTTTTTCTGTGATAGACCACTAAATTCTTACTATACTTTCACACAGATCTTGTCTGAGCAAAGCAGATTCATTTGGTCACGCTTTCACAGCTTCTACTTAGCTTGTACTCCCAACTGACCCCTCTCACAGTACATTAAACCCCACCATCCTGGCAGGTCCCTCAAACTCATTCTTCCCTTGCCTCTTCTAACTTTTGTAGTTAGCGACCCTCTGAGGAAGGAGCCAGTGACTTGGATATCAAGGTGATAAAGTCATTTCAGCAACCTGAAGAGTAACTATGCAGTGGAAAGACGGTCCTGGCAGCACGCAGCAGCTGATCCGAGAAGTCAGTAAGAAGGCAAGAAGCTATCGAGTTCACTGGAGGAAGCATCTCCTCCTCTCTTTGGCCAAGCATGCAAATTTGAGGCAATTCTGAACTAATGAGCGACAACAGCCCTTACAAGCAGCTGTCAGTGGCAACATCCTTTTTGTGGCAGGACAAAGCTGACACAGCACTGCTGGTCACGAGGGTGGGCTGGCAGTTAAGCTCGCCGTTCAAAGCTTTTCTAAGTACACACACCAGAGGTAAGCACACTAACCTCGTCTTCCAGTCCTCCTCTGACTTGGAACGATTTTTGCGGGCGGTCCTTTGTTTTTCTTCTAGCCTCTTCTTTTCTTCACTAGCTAGATCTTGGAGGAATAAAATGACAGAAATAAAAATATAGAAGACGTTAAAGTGTAAGATAAGACAGGGCCATTACTCCATCTGACCCAGTAAATAAGTAACAGTCATAGTAGAAGTTGTCCATTTAGAAAGGCTTCTGCATGAGAGGAGTCTCTGGTTTAGTCCAAGAATGAAGCCAGGCCAGCCAATGGAATTCCAGCCTTTAGGACTGCTAGACAGATGTTCATCTGTGGCCTAAGGACCCTGAAAACGTGTTTATGGGACAGCAAATGTGACCATGGGGAGGTGGCATACCTGGAATTTATTTCAGTAGGGAAAACGATTATGATATCTTGGATTTATTTCAGAAGCCTGACCACCCACTTCTTTTTAAGGTTTAGGGTAAGCTGGTACTAGTGCCTAGTTCCTGATCTCCAGGGGTTTGGAATATTCATTTCCAAACCACAAATAATTGTCTCTCTGCAGCATCTCTGCATTTGTTTTATTAACAGACTAAGGTAGCACAGGTCACGATCCTAAACAAGCAGAGCACTTGCTTCTATTTGTCAGAAAGGATGGTCAAAAGGTCTGAGGAGTAAGTCAGACTAAGGAGCAGAGGAGGTGAAGAGCGATCTCTCTCATACCTGAATCCTCAAAAAGTATTTCTTAAGTACCTTAGAGAGAAGTAGTTGAGGGAATATTTTTTGGAAGACTATCAGCTTCAAGGGTCCACTCAAGGGCACTGAGGGCGCTGGGAGAAGTGCTCACCAAGCCACTTTCCATCGTTTACCAGCAGTCCCGGTTAACTGGGGAGGTCCCAGTTAACTGGAGGTTAGCAAATGTGATGCACATCCACAGAAGGGATGGAAGGAGGATCCTGAGAACTACAGGCCTTCAGAACTAGTCTTACCTCAATGCCTAACACGAGGGGAAGGTTATGGAGCAGATCGTCTTGAGTGCCATCACGTGGCATGCACCGGGCAAGCAGGTGACCAGGCCCAGCTGGCCCATGGGTTTATGAACGTCAGGTCCTACCCAATTAATCTGATCTCCTATGACAAGGTGACCTGCTTAGTGAATGAGTGGAAGGCTGTGGATCTTTCCTACTTGGACTTTAGTAAAGCCTTTGACATCATTTCCCACTGCAATCTACCTGACAAACTGTCTGCTCCTGGCTCCTTACCCCCAGAAGGACATCGAGGGGCTGGAGGGTGTCCAAAGAAGGGCAGCAAAGCTGGTGAAGGGTCTAGAGTACAAGTCTGGTGAGGAGCAGCTGAGGGACCTGGGGTTACTTAGTCTGGAGAAAAGGAGGCTCAGGGGAGACCTTCTTGCTCTCTACAGCCACCTGACAGGAGCTTGTAGCAAGGGGGGGTTGGTCTATTCTCCCACAAAACAAGCAATAGGACAAGAGGAAATGACTCCAAGTTGCACCAGGGGAGGCTTAGTTTGGGTATTAGGAGAAATTTCTTCACCAAAAGGGTTTCCAAGCCCTGGAACAGGCTGCCCAGGGCAGTGGCTGAGCCACCATCCGTGGAGATGATGAAAAGGTGTGTAGATGTGGTGCTGAGGGACACGGTTTGGTGGTGGATGTGGCTGTTCCAGGTTAACAGTTGGACTCAACGATCTTAAAGGTCCTTACCAACCTAAACAATACTATGAGTCTGTGAGTTACCCCAACCACTTATCAGTCCTGGGAAAACAAGAGCCCCTGTGCTTCTAGTCTACAAAGCCGGCCGTCCTGCTTTAATATACAAAATGCCAAGGAATAGGAGCAAAAGAAGGCCAGGGGAAGGCTGCTCTGCATCATATTTAAGTGTTTAACACCAAGTCACATGTCAAAAGACTAAAAGACACTTCTCACACTACCGCATCTACAGTAAAAATCTCTGAGGTCTCCAAGAGGCACACTATTTCTACTCACTGCAAGTCTCAGAATGTTATGTCTAGTTGACTACCCTAGGACAACAGGAGTGTTCAGCACCCAGGGAAGAATAATTTTGCCCCAAGGGTATTTTTTGCCATGGGGTTTCACTTAAATAATTTAGACTGCGTTTCTGAGACTTGACACATCAAAATTCTCCTTTTGAACCAGGCCGATGGAAACAGAGAACTGAAAAGTTCACAGTGACTTCCTTTTGATGCCCAGAGGTTGTCTCCTTAGAATAGTTTCCAATTACAGGGCTTAACTGTGGGGCACAGAGAGGGTCTCAAGCTAAATGAAAACCACAGCATTGTGAAGTTTCAGATCCTTGCTTACATGAGAGAGCATTAAGCAAATAGGTGGTGTGGTGGGTTCCTGGCCAGCAACTGAGCACCAATGAGCCACTTGTTCACTCCCATTCATCCCGGTGGATTAAGGGAGAGAATCGAAGAGCGAAAGTGAAAAACCATTGAGGCAAAAGACGGTTTAGTAAGTGAAAGGAAAGAAAAAAAGGAGGAGAAAGTGATGCAATCACTCACTACCTTCCACCAGCAGGGCTGTAACCAGCCAGTCTCCCAGCAGTAACTACTTCCCCCTGATACACACAACTAACTGCTGAGCATGACCTATGGTATGGAACATCCTTTTGGTCAGCTCAGGTCAGCTGTCTTGGCCCTGTCCCCCTCCAAGCCTCCCAACAACCCCAGAAACAGGAAAAGACCGTAACGCTGTGCAGATGTTGTTCAGCAACATCTAAAACACTGATGTGTTATCAACACTGTTTTGGTCACCAATCTAAAACACAGAGCCATGTACCAGAGCAGCATAAAATGCTTTGGGTTGGAAGGGACCTTAAAGCTCATCTCATTCCAACCCCCCTGCCATGGGCAGGGACACCTCCCACTAGAGCAGGTTGTTCAAGGACCCATCCGACCTAACCTTGAACACTTCCAGGGATGGAGCATCCGCAGCTTCTCTGGGCGACTTGTTCCAGTGACCCACCACCCTCGGAGTGAAGAGCTTCTTCCTTATATCCAATCTGAATCTACCCTCTCGCAGTGTGAAAAGTGTTACCCTTTGTCCTACCATTACACTCCCCGATAAAGAGTCCTTCCTCATCTTTCCTGTAGGCCCCCTTTAAGTACTGGAAGGTCTCCTTGGAGCCTTGCCTCCTCCAGGATGAACAACTAAATCACTTCCCACAAGCTGCTGGTCACACTTCTGATGCAGCCCCGGATATGGGCTGCAAGCACACATTGTGGGCTCATGACCATTTTTTTCATCCACCAATATCCCCAAGACCTTCTCCACAGGGCTTCTCTCAGTCTACTCATCAACCAGCCTGTATTTTGCTTGGGATTGCCCCGTTCCATGTGCAGGGCTTTGCACTTGGCCTTGCTGAACTTCATGAGGTTGGCATGGGCCCACCTCTTCAGCCTGTTAAGGTCCTTCTGGATGGATCCCTTCCCTCCAGTGTGTCCACCACACCACACAGCTTGGTGTTGTCTGCAAACTTGCTGAGGGTGCCTCGATCCCACTGTTCATGTTGAGAACAAAGACGATAAATGGCACCAGCCTGAGGAACTCACCGACCTGAGGAACGCCACTTGTCACTGGTCTCCAATCAGAGACAAAGCCGTTGACCACAACTCCTTCCAGTGTGACCATCCAGCCAGTTCCTTATGTACCAACTGGTCCATCTGTCAAATCCACGTGTCTCCAGTTCGGAGACCAGGATGTCGTGCAGGACAGTACTGAATGCTTTGCACAAGTCCAGGTAGACGTTGTCATTTGCTCTTCCCTTATCCGATCATTGATCAACCCCATTGTAGAGGGGCTACTAGGAAGAAAATTACCTCCGTCCCCAGCAGCCCCAGTGCAGACAGGTGACACACCTTTCACTAGCAGCATACCACAACCTGCAGAGGCTGTAGGAAAGCGCTACCTGTCTTGCAGCATGGAGGGATGTACTTTTATGGGAAGCTACTTTAACAGTTCATCTAACAACCTGAATGTGGAACTCACTTTTTTTTTCCCAGTCCCTCAGTTTGAACAAAAAATGAAAATACCTTTGTCAATAAGAGAAATTACCTATTTCTCCATTTTCCATGGCTCTGATATCCGGTCGTAGCCGGCAGTCGGTTTTGGGAATGACGCTCTCCATTTCTTTGTCCAACTCATTCAAAGCCATAGCAAAGCTTGTAAAATTATACATCTGAAATTCAGAGACAGGGACAAAAGGTGACTCGGCGATGTCTCTAGCTGCTAGTCTTGAAGCAGAAGAAAGCTGCTGTCTAAAAACAAACACGCGAGTGGTTGTTTTATTATTTAATCCCTCAAGATAGGAATACTCGAGATACCAGCAGCACCAGTGGGGGTGATCCTTGTCATTTCTGTTTAAGGAGGCCAGCATCCAATTACACAGTGAACTATCTCTCTCTTATCTTCTTTTTCCAGTCCTACTGGTATTTTCCCTATCTCTGCAGAGATTTCCCCCTAGACCCACTGACAAGACCTTTTCTCATTCCAATTCTTTGTCTTCTCAGCTGCAGTATTACCTCTGTATCCACTGGCTCTCCAGCTCCACAGCCCTTCACACACCAACTCGTGCTACACAGGCTTTGCAAGTGTCTCCTAGGAAGAGTCTGTCCTCTAATCAAGCCCTTCGGAAGAGATTTCTCACAAGGTCCACAGGGTGGAGAGAAGAGGTGGGGAAAGCCCCCATACTGCAAGCTACAGAAAGCATCTCATTTTGCAGAGAAACTCTACTAACCCCAGAGTCATGCCTGTGGAAGTCACCCCTCCAACCCCCCCATTACAGAGTTACAACTGTAGTGGGAAAATCTGTTGCAATAAATGAGCAAATCCAAGCTGGTTAATGAAAAAGACACCGAATGGATTTGCTTTGTGTTGAACATCCAGAATGATACGACAGCACACGCTTTATGAGCGGAAGAGTAGCTGACCTGTGCTGAGTTTGGAGGTCTTGGAGTTATCTTCCAAAGCAAAATACTTCCAGGGATGACATAGACACTCTCGGAATCTGGCAAAGGCATCTCATCTGGTTCCTCCGCATTGCCCACCTAAAGGCAGCGCACAAAGAAAACGGGAGGAGTTCTTTGGAGCAATGAACCATTTACACCCATTCATTCCAACCCTGAAACTTACAGAAAAATTACTTCCTTGAGCAAAAGTAAGTAATTTCTGCAACAACGAAACTTTTCTAGAGGCTTCTCAAGAAGGATAACACAGCATAAATATTCCCAGTTCCCTCCCAGTGAAAGACCGATAGTTTCTTGCATTAACATCTTCATAGATACAATCTGGATGTTCGATTTTTCCACTGCAGAGACGTCCCCTTTCCTCAAGCACAAGCATTTCCATGCCTGTTATTTAACTCCATTATTGCTTCATTAAAGTTAATGAGTAAGTGACATTCCTCATCCCTTCACATCAGAGAAACACCAGCACATAATGCAGATGCTGTCTTCACTCTGGGCGCAACAGAAAGCCCTACGCTACTGCTCTTTGCTTGGAGGAACCTTCCTTTCCATGGATACACTGCTGAAATGGCAAACTGCAACTGTTGAATGTCCTGGATCAAATACACGTCCTGGATTAAATACATGTCCTAGATCAGCTATATGTTCTGGGAAGAGTATCCTACAAAGGCTGAAATCACAACCTGAGGCAGCTGCAGCCACAGCTCAGCACTGGGGAATGTTGGGGTTTTTTATCCCCAGAAAGGAAAGAAGTCCACCCAGGGTTGCTAGGGCAGAATAACTGGTGGTCATAGAGTAGCTGTGACCTGAACTACTTGTAAACCACCACCCTTCTCACGCACAGCTTTAAAGCAGCTGGGGTCCAGAGCTGCTGACATAAATTCCGACACACAAGCGCATGTTACAAAAGCAAATTAAAGCCAGCTAAATAATGGATATGGCTCTCCCAAGAAAACTCGGTGTCACTACAACAGCTAAAAATAGCAGAACGCTTTGGAGAGCACTGGAGAGTAAAGCTGAACTTAATGGCAACTAAAGCTTTAATGTTTTGGCTACGTGCCAACTGCTCGAGTCCCACTGCTAATAAGCTTTTGCTCTCTGGTAGCTGCACCAGATAATACAGACTGATGTTTTAGTGAGAAAAACAAAATCCAGTACCCAAACTGGACTCAGCTGTCCTCCGACATGGTAGATGTGTTATGCCTCCAAGAAAATGAGGCAGTGTTAAGGATTCTGCCTCACCGTGGAGAACTTGGGTAGAGTGCTTTTAGTAATGGACAGGTTGCAAAGTAACGGGAACAACGTGCAGACCAGCTTCAGTCCCTCAGGTACTAAGAAGATAAACTGGGCTTTTAGTTGACCGCATCTGAACCGTGCTGGCAACCTGCCATTCTGCCCTTTAAAGGACATGGATCAATCTTTCACAAATTGGGAATTCGAAGCAGAAGAGACCAGAAAGATATCCTTCTATGAAACCAAAGACAATTCGATAGCAGACTGACAAACTCCAAAGCAACTTCTACAGAAAGGCTAAAGTACACACAATCTGGATACGTAGCCTTTAAGACATCTTAAAAAGCATCTTAAGATTACAAAGAACTAAGTCAAAAGTGGATTTTCATGTATTCTTGCCACAGTGATCCATATTTCATGCTCAGCGCTGCTCAAGCTCTCAGGATGCTGCTGGGAGGGTAGTAACAGACTTTGCCAAAGCAAGACCTGTGGTGTCTGTAAATGAGGGGAGTGAGGGCAGTTGCCTTTGCCTTACGTTATGCTCTTCCATACGTCTGCACTGATAATTCCACACAAAATGCTTATCAGGATTAAAAAAAGCTCTAGTTTATTCAGAGCAGAATCATCCCGGTCTATCCCCAGGTCTACTGTTAACTCTTCTATGTTGCTGAAGTATCCACCTTTGCCTACACGAGGGCTGGTCTAGCTCCCCGCAAAATTATTTTTCCTGAAAGTTTTATTCCTCTAAAAATCAAACTGGGGAAAATGTGGGGCAATTTGCCAAGGGACTCGCATTGAAGTGGGTCCCCTAAAGGGAGGCAGAAGTGATTCGTCATTAGCAGCAATGCAGCATGCAGGAATAGCTGGAAAACTAAATAAATCTGAAAATTCTAATTAGAAGAAGTTTGAAAGGCCATGGACTTGCACGGCTGAGTGAACGCTTCACTGCCATGAAGGGACAAACCACATCCAAACATACATGAGACTTGGCTCACCTAGGTCTCAATCATCTCAACAGCATCAACTCCTCAAACACAACACAAGAGGGCAGTGGGAATACAGCTTCAACAGAGACCACCTGCAGCACAGTGCACATTACAAAGCTTTCTGTTTCCTACACGGAAACGGTTGTGGTAAATGAGGAGAAAAAAAGCACTGTTTTCTAGAGCCTGAGCAACACTGCAGCTTGAGCTTTATGCAACAGGACGCTTCATTGTGAAGTGAAAAGCACGGATCATTTTAAGCAGTGTAAAGGAAAATAGGCCCTTAGGGGGATTAGCTAAGTTAGAAGTTAGAGGAGAATAGGATATTCTAGAATAAGGGAAAATTAACAGAATGCAGGTGCTGTAGAGTAATATCTTAAGACCATGGGAATGTTTCTCATTGTCTCCCCTAGAGCCCTTACCATGGCTGGTTTAAAACCCAGTCCAGCTGAGTGCATAATGGTAATGAAGAGATTAATTTTCTATCATATATAAGACAGGATAATAGATGGGCAGTCAACTTAGGGTAAGCATTTTATTAAAGGTTAACTACTTTTAGGTAAGGTATAGATCAAGATAAATTGAGATAAAGGAAAAACTTGAGTCTTGTCTTTCTCAGAATCCTAAAGGCAAAAGTCTGAAGATAAGAGACTGGGATGACCTGTGACATCTGAAGAGGGGCTGAAGCAAGACGGCGAAGAAGGGCTGAAGACCAGTAACGGACTGAGAACTTGGGGAAAAAACACAAAGGACTTTTAAGAGGAATACTGATTACTGAATATTGTGTTAAGAGTATATACAAGCGTCGAATTTTATAAGTCCTTAGCCACTCCCTGAGGTGATGGCCCAACTCTGAGTTGCTAAATAAGGCAAACCTAGAGTAACCCACTGTATGGTAAAATCCTTTAACAGCAGTGTTGGCAAATGTGAAGTGGTAGCTGAACAAAGACACAGGGTATGTTTTTCTTTGCTCCTTCTCCCTAGAGCTCATGGGGTCAGACTCGAAGAGAAGCAGTAATCCCCAGTGCTTTAGCACTCTCCTGATGACAAGCACTGGAGCAATCTCAGATGTAGCAACAATCTGAACCAGCACAGGAACAACTGCTTTTGGAGTTCTCTCCCTCCTTTTTCTTAAGTATGAAAACTACCAACACCCAAACCAACAAAAATATCCGGCTTCAGTCAAAGGGGAACAATCCCTGGTTTAAGCTACTAGGTTAGTTTTCATTCCTCATTGAGCTGTTAGTTGTCACCATCACCATTCACCTTAAACAAAAAGAATATTGTTGACCAAAACCATGGAAGAATTAAGAATAAGGGGAAAAAAAAGAAACCCAAACAAAACCAATTGTGGCAGAAAAAAAGCAGGAATTTCTATAGTTGTGAAAATTTAAAAGAAAACAATACAAAAATCCCTTGTAGAAGCTGGAAAATATGATCTATCAAGATGAGAAACTAGTCTATCCTGCCTCTAGGAGTCCAAATCCTCCTGTTGGAATGTATGTTATCATATATAACCAAAATCGTGGTCCTGCTAACGGCTATGCTATTTCTCATGTGAGCTGGGAGGAAGAGGCAGGTAACGAACCACCCAGTATTTAGATCGCTCCAAGTTGTGGGACATTTGAATACAAATCCTTGCAAAGGAGAGCATTTTATCCCTTAATGCTGGCACTCACCCAGGCCCTTTTGTATCCTACTAGGAGAGAGAGAATAAGTGAAAAGAAATCTTAAGGCTCTTAAATACTACTAAAAGGTGTCTTATCAGGCTTTTGAGATACTGCTTCTTTATGTGATTAATACCTGTTTACTGCTTTTCTTCTCTTCTGCATTTTTCTTGTCATTTTTTTTGTAAGCTTCGAACGTGGCTGGGTCAACACTGTACAAACACTCGGTCCACTTCCCATACAGGGCACAAAGTTTCTTTTTGCTGTCAAAAAGAGGACTGAGTTTACAAAGGAGCTTAGAGATTTATTTTAGCATTTCAGACAAAAGTATCTGCAAAAAGAACTTTTGAGAGCAAGCCTCAAAACCCCGTTATTAGGGTCGCACAATCCATCACCTCGCTGTTGCAGCAGATCGTGTTCGAGGCATTAAGTGCTAAAGCTCCCAGCAGAAGCAGAGGGCAGCTGTTTGTGTCCTGTTAGGAATGAAGCTGTTACCTTTTGTCTTGAATGTAGCCTTCAACTTTGTGCAACTCCTTCCCAAAGAGGCCGCAGGGCTTGAAGCTGAGTACACACTTCTCGCCAGTTCTAAAGGCAGAACAAGAGGTCACTCATTTCAAATGCTTTCCCTCTTCAAACCTGCAGCAAGTGAAAGCATTCACGCTCTTAACTTACTTATGGTTCGTTATTTCCACGTTTCCATACTGCTCAATCCAAAGTTTGCCCACAATGATGTTATGCACACAGCAGGTAGGGTTTGTCCAGGTGTAGGCTTCGCTGTGTCTAAGGGAGGGGAATAAAAATTAAAATATTGTAGCTTTGTACTGGATGTCACTCCTGCAACAAGCCATCGCCTATAAATCACACCAGGTCTTGAAAGGGACACTGCACTAAGTCAGGAAGCCCAAGGTATTTGTTAACCTAAGGCCATTTTGCCAATTCCTTAAAACAGGCACTTCAGCGTTGTCACTGTTAGCGCTGAATGACGTGGGGAAAGCCAACAGAGCTCAAGCAGGCCAGTCCCAGTAGGACCGATGGCCAAGCATCTGCAGATCACACAGACACAAGCCCCAGCTGCTGCAGGACTGATGGCCAGGCAGCTGCAGATCATACAGACACAAGCCCCAGCCGCTGTTACCTTAGTATGCAGGGTATCAGGAGGAATGGTGGCCGTTCCTTTCATCTTCACATCCCCTCCTCCCCCCAAAGTGATCTACTATCAAGCAGCAGGATGTGGGTGGTAGACACGTCCACTCCTAAGCCAGGAGACTGAAATGCACACTAACCATTGTGGATGCAGCCACTGTGCCTATGCAATTATTACTTACTCAAGCAGCTCCAAAGTCATTGTGCCTTTTGGTTCGGCTTCCACGCTCTTGCCCCAGAATTTGAGTTTAGGATAAATTGATCCATGAAACACAAAATCATTATTTAAGCCTTCAGCATAGAAAGCACTGATTGGTGGATGATGGCTAACTTGCTCCGAGAGAAGTCTAAACCCAAGATCATCTCTGCAAAATAAAGAAAACCAAAAGCATCTCTCTACATATCAAGCACAGTGAAGTTGCAGCTCTTTTCTCCAGGGTGAAACAGAGTTGGACCCATGCAGAGTTGCTGTACTCAGTGCAGGAGTTAAAACCCTCAGATAAAACCAAAAGAAAGAACAACTAATACACAGCACATCCTTGTTGTAAATACCTGAGGACATCATGTGAAATGCTGAGCCAATGTGTTTATTTTTGAGAGTGACCTCTTTCTTAAAACTTTTGCATAAACACAGGCCAAAATCTCACGTGAGGGGGAAAATCTGCCCTAAGTAAGCTGCATACTAACAGACTAACATGGCTTATTTGGACTCTGGGCATCACATAATGAGTATTACAGCTCCCTTAGGTACCAGGCTTCTTTTCATTCAGAAAGCTTCAGAAAAAAAAAAAAAAGTAAATTTCAACTTGGTAAATTTCATTTGCCAATCCCAAGCTGAAAAATTAAGGAGTTTAATGCACTGGAAGGTGCATTGCTGAACACCAACACACACTGCAAGCACCTCCACCAGCTGCTGGGAGAACAGGTGGAATCTTACAAGCTGAAGAGCCGTCTCCAAGCCACCTGACAAGTCTAATCACAGCATGGTAGGGGTTGGAAGAGACCTCTGGAGATCATCGAGTCCAACCCCCCTGCCACAGCAGGAACACCCAGGGCAGGCCACACAGGAACAGTTCCAGGGGGGGCTGGAAAGCCTCCAGAGAAGGAGACTCCACAGCCTCTCTGGGCAGCCTGTTCCAGGCTCTGTCACCCTCACAGGGAAGAAGTTTCT
>JAAGNO010019367.1:31151-43374 GCA_033439905.1 Ceryle rudis
GGTGCAGAGTAGAGGGGGAGTAGAACCTCCCTTGACCTGCTGGCCACTCTCCTTCTTTATGCCCCCCAGGAGACCCTTGGCCTTCCTGGCCACAAGGGCACATTGTTGTCCCATGGAGAACTTGCTGTCCACCAGGGCACCAAGGTCCCTCTCCATGGGGCTGCTTTCCAGTGGGTCTACCCCATCCTGTACCAGCCCATGGTGTTCTTCCCCAGGTGTAGGTCTCTACACTTCTCTTTGTTGAACTTCATGAGGTTCCCCTTTGCCCAGCTCTCCAGCCTGTCCAGCTCTCACTGGATGGCAGCACAGCCTGCTGGTGCATCAGCCCCTCCTCCCAGTTCAGTATCATCAGCAGACTTGCTGAGGGTGCACTCTGTCCCTTCATCCAGGTCACTGATGAAGATGCTGAATAAGACTGGACCCAGCACTGACCCCTGGGGAACACGGCTCGGTACAGGTTGCAAAACAGGGGAGCAAACTGATGAAATACCAGTTACACAGAACACCACTGTCCACTCTCCAGTGCATCTTCTGCTCATTACCTGATCAATTCATACGTCTCTCCAAGCAAGGGGTTGAACGGCTTCCCCGTCCGCTCCCACTGCGAGGCTACGGCAGACACGGCGAAGGCAGCAACGCACTAGTCAAAAGAGCAAGAGTACACAGTTTTGTCTCTTGAATTTTAGTCTTGATCAAGTATCAACAGCAGTCATGGGGATACAGAATGATTCTTCTGAAACAGCTTAGCAAAGCTCTGTTTGCCAGGCAAGCGAATAAAGAGTTTTCATCAAAAGGCTACAAAAGCAAAGCCTTAGGAAAAGCCAAACATTTTCTAGATAAGCAAAAGAGGCTAACGAATCAGAGAACACGATACGCAGCAAATTACAGGAGGTCAAAAATAAAAATTCCAAAGCATTCATCAAGAGCTAGCGTTAATTACCACAGCCAAAGTACCTGCATCCGCTCAGCGGGGCTGGAAAGCGAGCTGGCTTTGTGGATGAGGTATGTATGCTCCATGTACTCGGTGAGTCGCTGTAGGAAGCTGAGTGGCTCATTGAATATAACTGGCATCGTGATCTTCGACAGCTCCTGATGCACAAATGGCATTTGTGTTAAAAACCGAATGATTAGATCCACTGACCTGCAGTAACCCGAGTGTAATGGGCTTATTACAAAAATAAACGTTGGCCTTGGTGCTAATGCTGCGCGCTTGACCTGGCTCTGCTAATGCTGAAAGGAAAAAGCCCTGCACATCCCTTAGGAGCTTGAGAAGCTTATCTGGGTTGCCATGAAAGCTACTTTTAAAACAAAAAGAAAACCAAACATCTAACAAACTTCCTATCAACAACTGCATTAGGAAGGCGAGATGAAACAATGGAACACTTTTAAACACTAAGTTATTTATTACTCTTAAAATAGATATAGGCCGTCTAATTATTTAAAGATATTAACTTTTGTTAGAGGCAGGTGGGGGAAGGAAGGTGAGAAAGGACAGGGAAACGTGGCAGCATAAGAGGAAAACCAGGGATTCTGCATTCCAAAGTAAAAAAGGAATGCTTGGAGCAAGAAGAAAAATGTAAAAGTCCTACAGTTTTGATGGTGTTCATTCTCCTTCCTGGTTTTATAAAGCACACCCTCTGAATGCATAACACAGCAATGCTTTAAGCTGCCTGCAGTAGCACATTAAGAGCAGGTAATGTGACCACTGGCAATATGCTCAGTAAAGAGCACTGTTCTTAACCATAAGAGCAGCATCTGGCACTAAGAGCTTTAGCAGATACTTCAGTACAATCCACTCCAAGTTCCACCCCCCCAGCTGAAAACTCCAACTTCTGTGCAGCAATTTCTGCAAAGCAGAATGAAGACCTTGGTGGATGCTTTTATTCTTTTTTTATGCAAGACAGGGTTTCAGTCCACTCTCTGTATTTTAAGGTTTTAACTTTTCTGCTAAAGCCACCCTGAGAAGCCTCAGGTGCTTCACAACAACCTGGGAGACTTGGAGCTGCTGACAAAGCCATTCCCCAGCATTTCCACATCTCACTGCTGGGTGCTGTTTCTAACTCCAGCAAGGAGAGGAGGAGAAAAGAACAGCACCTAGAGACACACGTTCCCTTCGATAGGCTACTGTTGCAGGCTGGCAGAGGGTGGTCAGCGTTAAGTATTTTCAGCCTACTGCAGGACCTAACGGAGAGAAGAACTCATTAGATGCCAACCAGCTAACCTCTGATCTGGCCACTGTCTGGTCAGTAACACCATGGGGGAAAGACTGAGATACTAACAGGAAAGGAGAAAAGCAAAATTAAAGTAGTTGATTTCTTAGTTTTGCTCTTGCACAATCAAGTGAAAAATTTTTGCTACCACAAAGTCCTTCAAGGGTTAAAATCAAGAGAAGATGCTGTTACTGAAGGACTATTGCTCTGAGCAAGTCTGACCTTCTCGAGTTGTGAAAGCAAATAAAGGATAAACAGCAAGTTGGGTTGGGTTGGTTTTTTTTTAAAAAAAAAGAAACAAAAAAAGCCCTCTCCCCAGCAGGTTTTCATTTGGGCCTCACATGAAACAATCACTTCACATCTTTATCACAGCTTTCCGGTCACCTACCATTCCAATGCATTTTCTTAAGATACTCCAGATACTGAAATCGTTTCTGGAAAACATGGGAGATGGCAAGCTTGTTCTGCAGAAAGGAACAGGGGGAAAAAGCAGAAGTAAGAAACGTTTTCCATTGCTACACATGACTAAGAAACCCAAATACTTTTTGAAAGTAACGTTTTCCCAATATTTGAATTAAAAACCAAGGGAGGGATGATGACAGTGCTACTGGGGGCGATGACAGTGCTACTTTGAAGCACCAAAACTGTTTCACCTGCACAAAACCCAGAAGCAGAACCATTCCCTTCATTTTGCATAAGAGCAGTGGAATAAAATTTCTACACCAGTTACCAGAACAGTATTTCCCCAACAGCACCGTTAAGACATTTAGTTGTGTGTTTGTGAGAAAAGGCAAGTTCCTTCCGTGCAGGTACACAGGTATGGTCACTAGATCTGAACAGATCTGAAGGTTCCACACCAGGGTTGGTGGGTTTTTTTGCTTCTCAGCTGTATATTGACAGTGAAGGGCCACGACATTTACTGCCTATATTAAAATCAGCCTTTAGGAACAACAGAAGAAGCAGCAGCATCAAAGAACAGAAAACACAGCAGCCTGTTCTACGGGGCTGATGTTTTCTGAAGCGAGTCTTAAACATCCTTTCCAGACCAACACTTAGGCTGGGTGATACAGACTGTATTTCTCAGCCTTACGAGGAATCAGGGAGAGATTCTGCTTGGTGTTCTTACTGCTACCAACCAGCTCAACTATTAATCCAAATTACCTATAGAAAGGCATAAATATAGGTCAAAGCCCTTTGTCCACAACAACACTAAAATTAAGCGTTTGGATCATGAAGCTATCTGCCAACAGATAACAATTACCTACCCACTGCATTAACTTTCTGAATTTCAAAGTTTAGTTAACTCCATCTAAATGACTGTGTTGTCCTCCTAACCAAGAAGCTCTTCTCTCCCCTCAAAGTAATTTTTTTCTCAAGTGTGAACAGGCTGTAGCTGCTCCTCCACCCCACTTTTCTGAAAACCAGAAACACTGCCAAGAGAAAAAAAAATCATTAAAAAAATAATAACCCATCCAGGCTAAGCTGTTAGTTTCATAGCCCTACTTGCCGTGTTTCCTCCCATACTTCCCTGCTACTGAAACAGCTTGACCAGGGCTGGTGCTTCAGTTTCCACAAAAATTGTTCCTTAAAATACAACAAGCCCTATGCCATCAAAAACCTCAACTCCTCAGGGTACCAACCTATGCTTTGTTAGCAAGCAGCTAACAGCCTGTCACCGACTTGTTTTACTCGCCTCCCCTGCAGGGCGTGAGCGAGTGGGAGGATTTATTTCAATTGACCAACATGATTTTACTCACTCCTTCTTCTGATTTTCCACTGATACAAAAATATTTTAATGAAACAGATCCTCTTGAATAATATTAAGATACTTCTGTGGATGCTTTGATACAAATGTCCAGGAGAGGACAGTGTCCACCAAGTATTCAGTCTTATCTTCATTTGTAGCGTTTACTTAATTTTCCTGTGTATCCTTCAAGGAAGGCAGTTAGCAGAGCAGGTATTTGTGTTTCTGTAAGTCCTTCTGCACATGAACCACAACTCACGTGCCTCTAGTTTGATGAAGTATACACAGGGATTGCTTTCCTTACGTATTAATTCAGTGTGAAGTTAATCTGTCCCACCATTCAACTTGGTTAATGACTTGAAAGCTGGCATTCAGTTTCAGTCTCTCACCTCTAATTCTCACCTATATTAGCCAACCCTGATATGGGAGTCAGTTCTTTTCTCCACACGACACACACGAAAGAAAAAGAGTAGCTTTAAACCACCCGGAAAGATCCCAGGGACCAGTGAGGGTATGTGGAAAAATGAGAGGCAGCCAAGACTTGAAGCCTACTAACCTTGACACATTCCCTGCGATTAAGGGAATGGTTTGTGAATGCAGAAATTTCCTGCCAGATGTCAATTTTAGAAACAACTTAGGAAGCTAATTTCAGCTTTAAGTGGCAAAAACATCTGCTGGAATTTCTGTGCATTCAATCAGATAAGATGTATTTAAGATCATTCACTTCAAACCACTTGCCCAAAGCAAGTGTATCTACAGTAGATACTAGAAGAATCCTGCAGGGAAGGCAACATACGGTGTGAAAAAGGCACATTTAGCTTGCTCTGCATGTCAACCTGATGGGAATAACCTCCTGGCTCCCAAAAAGCTAAAGACAAACACATCTGCTTTCTGAAAGGCCCCCAATGGGGAGACCACAGAGAAAGCTGACTACAAAACCCCCTCAGCAGTAAGAAGGAAACAGCAGTGACAAAGTGACAAGTGGCTGGTAGATGGTGGCAGGTGTGACAGAACGTTATTGTCAAAGTGTTTTTTGGGGCTTTGGTTGGCTGGGCTGGTTTTTTTTTATTACTGTTATGATGAGGGTGTTGGGTTTTGCTTGTTTTGTGGGTTTTTTTGTTACTTTTCTTTGTCTGACTTTTGGGTTTGGGTTGGTTTTAGTTTGCTTTGTTCAGGTTCTTTGGGGGGGTGTTTTTCTTTCCTTGGGTTTGATATGTTGTCTTTTTTTTTGTTTGTTTTATTTTTTCTTGTTCTAAATTTTGGCTCAGATTAAAAATTTCCTTCTTAAAAAGAAGCGATTTGCGTGCTTCTAGATTATTTAATGTACTATTCTCTCTTAAATCCTCCCCAAAGAGAGTTTTCAAAACTTAGGTCCACTCTCAAAACACTCTATGAACAATCGGTAGGATGAAAACTACATGTTAAAAATCAGAGTAAGAAAGCAGAGCGTACGTGGCCCTGGCTTCACCTATCTTTATATGTACATCCCAACGCTTCCTACACCTCCAAACCCAAAAGACCCCTCCCCTTGCACAAAAAGTGGCCTCCACCTCCCTGTGCAAAGTGCTCATCACTCAAATAGAGGCACATCAGAGGTCAGATTTTCTAGATGAAGTAGGAAATAGTCTTATTTATACCGACTGCTAAGCAGTGTTAGGTACTTTCATGTGCAACCCAAATGCAGCTGCAGCTCCTCTATTCATCTGAGGAACTACAGGAAGGCACCGTGACTTTAAGCAAGAGAAATTCATCTCGTCTATTCTCTGAGCGACTTGTTTCCATTCGGATAAAACAGAGTTGAACAAAAAAGCTAAAGCAAACCCAAGGGTGCAAGGATGGAATTAAATACTGTCAAAACATTCTGACCCCCTCACTTAGAACAGCATTGAGAAGTTAAGGTTTCTGCTCCAAAAAGGACACAAGTGGCCTCACAGACGACGCATATTTGACCTCATACCCTCTAACTAGCTCCAAAACCAAAAGAGGCACAAGCTGCAGCCAGTAGCTCCATCTGAAGTCACATCTAACAGATGCTGTACCAGGCCAACCATCGCTGCCACCAAGAGCCTCAGAACTGAGGCTAGAAACACCACACAAGTCCCATCCCCTGAGTAGGTTCTCTTGGAGATAAAATTGACATTGGCTGAGCTCTGGGGAGGAACACTTTGCATCAATATATTTGTGGACAACTCCCCGTGTGTCACCAAGGTGCCAGGTAAAAAAGGCTGACGTTACAGCTCAGCTTAGAATGTGCTCTACAGCCACGCAGTCACGTAAAATACGACCACACACTTTTATCTACATGCAAAACAGATGTTTCCACCATTGTTCTTTTAGCAGTAAATTACTGGCCAGCCAAATTCTGCACTTATTTTAATCTACCATCCTATAGTCTCTTTACAGCTAAAAGACACGTAACTCAGAGAAACAACTTGCGCAGAGATACTTGTTTATTACTCCTCATTCCCCTTTATAAAACCAGATCTTAAATGCTCCTCCAGTCACCTGCTCCCTCCAGCTCTGACAGCACAGTGCAGAGTTATGGAAACTTGCCAAGTTATTTCTTTTTTATAGTAAACAGAAGATCAATTCCTCCCGTTAAAACTCTTCAACACGATGCACGTCAACACGCATCATCGTTTTCATGTCGATCACGAATCGCCTTCTTTCTTCTCATTGTTTCCAAGGCAATGGCTGCGATTCAGATGTCCACCTTCACCTAGTGCTTCCCCCCACCCCTGAACTTCCTGCTCTAATTAGGAAAGGCACTTAGCCAAGGCTATAAATACCACTGTGCTAACAGTACAAGAGCGCAGAGCAACACACTTAGTCAGCTGCTTTATGTTACCTTCCCAAAACCACCCCATTACTCCACCCAAGTCCTCATTTGCCTTCATCTTTGCCTAATATGGGAGGGATATACATGCAGAGGTTGAACCTTGAAACATCAGGTCTCTGACATGACCACATGCTTCGACAGTCACTGCAATTTAACTGTTGAAGATACCAAGTCAATAAAGCGGGTCTGGCTTGCGTCTGTAAAATTAAATATCAATTTCCTGTTTTTACAGAAATCTGGTGTCCCCATTACCCTTCTGCACATCCAAAGCACTTCCAGAGTAGTCTTTTGGAAACACACTGAAGTCTGGCTTGATCTGTAGCACAAATATTATATTGCCCTTTCACTGAAACCTGAGAACAGTGGTGTCTGTTACAGCTCATTAACTCTAGACCTATTGTCCTCCTTTATCAGAAGGAAACAAACAAAAATGGATCATTTGACAACACAAAATAAGCACATGAAACATGGATGAGACTTTCAGAATAAGACTCCCTTTGTTCACATCTGAGTTTCTGATGCCGGGCTAGCAATATTTTTTCATTCATTCCTGAGACCAACAGAAGGATCAAATGACTGGAAGTTAAAGAGGCAATAGGAGACATAGGTCATTAAAGATACATGAAGGAATTAAAATCGACATAGATTTCAGGAAGATCTGTTAAAAAACAAGTGTGTCCATTTTTACATAGCACATTCTATTTTATTTTAACTTATTCGGGTTCAGATCACCAAAACACAAGGTGCAAAGGAGCGCACGAGCCTTGGAAAAATATTCTTTATAAAATCATAGCACAACCAACTACTTGTCAATCATCCCTAGCAAAGTTTCCGAAGTTTTCACTGCTAGCTTTCAGAGATTCCTGAGGTCTCTCACTCACCATTAATGCAAATTATAATACCTGAAGAACGGGCAACATCCTACCTGTGTTTTTTGATTCCGTTAGACAGCGACTCCCCACTGCCACAAACCTTTTCTTCGGGCATGCTTGAAGTTATTGTATCTTTCGAATCCATGCTGTCCTCTAACGAGCAGGCTGTTGTTGTTTCAAACCCACTTAATGATTTTTCAGACTCTGAATCTGCAAAAGAGCGGGTGCATGTTAATGAATCTACCACCGGTGCGAGACTTCACTCGCTAACAGATCTTGCCTCTTGGTACAAAACTGAAACCTAAGTAGGCTACTGTGTCCTGATGACAGCATCCATTTGGGAAGGAACTAGTAGTGCCACAGACCGCTGCAGCTCTCCGTCTACACAGAAAGATTCTGCATGAAAAGCAAGAACATATTACATTAAAAAACCCTCTCTCGAACGTAGCCAAAATCTGACATTTTTGTTAAATTGAATCTACTACAGCTCTCCTGGGACAAGTGCCAGTGTCACACAGATGCCAGTACCTTACCTAAGTAAGTTACCCTGATATTCAAGCACTGACGGCTCCTTCTGTATATGATTTCAGTTTGGTCCAGCTGCAAGTTCCAGGAAGCAAGAGAACAGCTCAAGACAAAGTTACACCAATTTCTATCCCATTTGGGAAACCCTCCAGCAGAAACCAAGTATAACACTGAATGGTAAACAGCTTAATGCAAGCCTCACTGCTGCTGGGAAAAAAACCCATCCAATCCCAAGTGTGGTAGACGCCATTTCTGCTATCCACTTCTTACAGCATGTCCTACTGCTAGTGGCTGCAAATATCCAGAGAAATAACTGCAAGGTTAATCATTCTCTGACACTCTAATTCATAGAACCATAGAATTATTGAGGTTGGAAGAGACCTCTAGGATCACCAAGTCCAGCCTTCATCCCAACATCTCTCTATCCACCAGACCAGAGCCTCAAGTGCTACATCTACTTGGTTTCTACACCCCTCCAGGGATGGTGACTCCACTCTGTCCCTGGGCAGCCTGTTCCAATGCCCAACCATTCCCTCAGTGAAGAATTTCTTCCTAATGTCGAATCTAAACCTCCCCTGACGCAACTTGAGGCCGAAAACTAGTTATCAAGGCTAGTTATCAAAATGTGCTGAAGTAGTAGCCCGTCCAAAAGAATGTCTCCGTCGCAGCTGTCCATTGCCAGGTGCTTTCTTGTTTTCTCTT
The DNA here is from genome assembly GCA_033439905.1 of Ceryle rudis. Lineage (NCBI taxonomy): Eukaryota > Metazoa > Chordata > Aves > Coraciiformes > Cerylidae > Ceryle > Ceryle rudis. The sequence continues at coordinate 40,044 of JAAGNO010019367.1, forward strand.
CAAATCCTGTACCAGCAGCTTCTCCAGAACATGGTAATTATATGGTGTTTTGGTGAGGGGGACGGTGACAAGAGGACTTTCTACTACATCCACATTACAGAAGGGTCCAGAACAGCACAAAATCCTGATGATGGAGACATCGGGCTGTGCCTATGTCTCCATCCTCTCTAGAGAAAGATCCAGAAGCATAAAGGAGAGCTTTCCTTTCATTAAAAACATCCATCCCTATCCTCATCAAGGCAGTACTGAAATTAAGCCAGTTGCTAGGGAATGATCAGAACTGCCAGCTGGTGCTGAGGAGATGTTAAAAAAGTGGACTGGCACTCCAGAGAATCTTCTCTCAAGTTTCCCCAAATTTGTCAGTCTTGCTCTGTGCCAAATTATGATATAACATATCAAAGCATTAGTTTGGTGGGTACTATATATAACAAGTAGAATAAAGAGAGACATTTTCACTCGTGGACAAGTCTGTTATATAAAATACAGACTTCTCCAGAGATCAGAAGCCCAGGTAGTCAGGAAAACACTGTTCCATATCCAAATATCACAGAGGAAGAGACACTCTAGCAGCGTAGCACAACTTGGGCCTCAGCATCCTGACCACACGACAAGCTGTAAATACCTCCTAGGTATTTACTCCACCTTGTTACTGAAAAGGCTGCTCAACTGTGCCAACTGTTACCGTGACAATAAAAGCATGAAACAAACCTGGTAACAGAAAGCAGAGCGCCTCCTGTAAGGCTCCTTTCCTTTCCCATACCATCCAGGACTGTCATGTTTTCAGACAAGAGTCACAACAAATTTCCCCAGTTTGAGTTTCTGCAACAGACCTGGGAGTCCAGAGATGGACAGGGAGAACAGAGAAGCTCCACCAGAACTACTGACCGCTCTGATACGGATTTAAAAACATGATCAGTTCCCCCAAGGGCTGGACCTACAGTGCTGAGAGACAATTACGCTGGACTGAGCTCAGCAAAGCTCTCCAGAGCTGTAGACACTGACCAGCCAGCCTTCTCTGGGGCATAAACCTTACTTGGCACACAACAAGAGCATGCTAGACAATGAAGGATGGTAGAAGAGTGAAACTACACGCTGTTGAAAATTGCTCTCTAGAAACATCTCCCATTTTCCTGAGAAATGGCTCTCACTCAAGGTCCATCTACACCAGCTCCTGTCAATGACCTCGATCTCCAATCCCTTCACCTCAGCTACCTCTCCTTTGACCCAATGAGTTCAATAAGCCTTGAGAGTTTGCTTGGGTGCCAGTGCACAGCCTAGTACTGTACAGTGAGCACAGATCAACAGGCAACTCAAGCCGAGCTTTTCCCTGTGTACTTGCAGCGAACTCTTTTCTGAATTAAGATTTGCATACTCCCCCGTCACTGCAAAAAAAGATTTATATTCACAAGTTGCTAAAGAGCAGCTGTCAAACAGATGACTAGGAGAAAATGAGTTGGTTTGGGGTTTTTTTTATTGAACTTAAGGGGGTGTGGGCTAAGCAGAGGGGAGAAGGAATAAGAATCCCTGTTCAGAAGCCAAAAATTTTGAAGTGATCGTTGAGAGAGACCAGGCTGCCTAGGAAGCTCTACAGCTCACGAAACCTGAGGTGTCAGGGTAACAGTGAAACCACCAGCTACATTTTGCAAGAGTGGGAGAGCAAGGGGAAACAGCAGAAGCAATGACAGAAACTCAAGGGAAGTTCATCTCTTACTGCAACGACTGGCAAGGCTTCAGTTCTACCTAGAAAAGTTTGGCCAATGTGCTTGATTAATAAATAGACCTGAAAAAGGCAGTGTTTAACCACTGGCAAGGCTGGACTGGAATCCTGACCAGGTGCTTCCCATCCCTCTCCAAGAGACTCGAATTCATTCTTTTAACTACATTCAAGGCAAGAAGTCCACAGGCAGCAGCGTTCTCGTGGAGGATGTGGAGTATTTTTGGTACACGGTCAGAAAAAGCCACTTGACAAACTGCCCTAAACGTGGAAGGAAGGGCACTCGGTTCCGAGCTTTTTGTATATGGTTCACTTGTAAGTGAGCTGGTAACTGGAGACAAACTAGGAAGTGAGCAAAAGCAACGGAACTAGTCTGCTGCTTCTGGCAGGATCATTATTTCTCAACTCAGCATCTCTCTAAGTGGTACATAACTGACGAAGCTGCACTATGACAGGTTAGCTTTAATATCATCTAAATAACCCTGTAGTTAAGTAACTGCTTTTGTAGTAAGATTGCATCTCTGTAAAACCATCAGTACCTCCCTCAGCACGAACCAAAAGCTGTGTTTCCAGAAAACCCATTAAAAAGAAAAATCAAGACAGTTCTAAGCTCTTCCTAAACAGGGTGTCCAGTTTGCCTACAATGAGGAAATTTTATCTCCCGTGCAAAACTCAAGTACCTTCACCCTTGAATTCTTAGCTATTTTCCAGCACTCTGGAGAGATTCTGCACTTCTCCTCCATTTCCATGTGCTTCCTGAAGTCTGTATACTCAATCAAAGCTAACAACTTCTCCAGCTCTCGGGAGATGCCATGAGGCGGACTAAATTTTGCATGTGCCTTCTCTTCCCCAACGCCCTCCCCATCTGCCCCACCCTGATATAAACATAGAAGAGCTGGACACATGTTAAGCATCCAATTCTGAAAAGAGAGCTCCAGCACTCCATGTGCTACCGAGTTTAATTTCACATTTCTACCACTCCCATGATGGGATCAGCGCACCAGGAGCACTGCTCACTGAGCTATTGCTGTCAGAGTTCGGATTAAACACAGCATGGCAGGGGTTGGAAGGGACCTCTGGAGATCATCGAGTCCAACCCCCCTGACACAGCAGGAACACCCAGGGCAGCCCACACAGGAACAGATCCAGGTGGGGTTTGAAAGTCTCCAGAGAAGGAGACTCCACAGCCTCTCGGGGCAGCCTGTTCCAGGCTCTGTCACTCTCACAGGGAAGAAGTTTCTCCTCCTGCTGAGGTGGAACTTACTTCATTTCCCCTTGTGACCATTGCCTCTCATCCTATCACAGGTCACAACTGAAAAGAGCGTGATGGAGAGGGATCCTGACACCCTGGTAGACAAGAAGTTCTCCATGAGACAGCAGTGGGCCCTTGTGGCCAGGAAAGGCCAAGGGTCTCCTGGGGGCCATAAAGACGAGTGTGGCCAGCAGGTTGACAGAGGTTCCCTTCCCCGTCTGAGACCAGTTCTGGGCTCCCCAGTTCAAGAGGGACAGGGAAATACCAGAGAGAGTCCAGCGGAGGCTACAGAGATGCTGAAGGGACTGGAACATCTCTCTGATGGGGAAAGGCTGAGAGCCCTGGGGCTGTTTAGCCTGGAGGAG